>JABFPM010002198.1:0-17402 GCA_022817325.1 Idris sp. 1 HC-2018 | reverse complement strand
AACAGTTTAATAAAAGAACATAAAATTTTTTTTTCTGTTTTATTTTTGAGTCAAATCGCTAATAATTTTCTACGTGCATTGTTTTTGAAAATGAAACAAAAGCCCAGGTCAATTTAAACATTCTTGTATTATTTTACTAAAAGAGAAAAAGTGTAACAGGTCTGAAAGATTTAATTAGATTTTTTGATAGTCAACGTTTAAGAATTCAGCAACATAAAATGATGTTTGCCTTTGAGTTTCAAAAATCAATGCAAAATTAGAATACCTTCATTGTAATTAATCAAACCTAAACTCAATTTTTCTTAATTCTATTTGTTGGTTTAAATTAATGGAATTTGTTAAACAACTTGTTGTTCATTAATTAAAAATAAAAAATTAAAATTAACAAAAGAGTTAATTCAATATCGTTTTTAATCATACAACAATATATATTTATAAAAGAAAAAAGTGAAAATTACATATTTATAAAGAGAAATTTTAAATTACACGTGCACCATGTTTGACATATTTTACTCAACAAAAATGAAATAAAAACGAACTTTTGTGTTGAAATGTTAATTAAAGTTATACTATAAAAAAAAAAAAATTGTAACGATTGACAACGTAAAAATTGACTGCTCTATTTTTTTAAATTTGTGTATAGTTCAGTAGTTACATCGATAACCGAATTTTCCTGTAACATTTTTATACATAAACAAGTAAGGAAACTGCAGAATAAACAAACTCATAAACGATAAGCAAACAAAAAGTATAAAAAAATTAGAACATCTAAAAAAAAAAATGAAAAGTAAACAAAGTTTACAAGCAAATTTAAAACCAATAAATTACAAAAGAAACAATAAACTCAACTTTATAAAAATAAATTCAAAAACTGAAAATTATCCTGAAACTCATTTATCAATTGATTTTAATTTTTTTTATTACTTTTTACTCTTTATCTTGATCTTTTTTTACTGAACATATTATCGTCTTATTGCAATTTTCTTCTGACCAATCGCTTTGCGTACTTCTAAACGACATTTCTGTGTTTGATCGACTAAATTTGCATTTGGATTTGGCTTCCGAATCTCGAAGGGAACGTGAATGTGCTGATACGCTGGAAGGCTGCGAATTGTTGGCGACAATAAATTAACTTGAATTCAGACACTCTTGACACAAACATTTAGCAAATCAATTGAATAAAAGTGTCGATCGCTGTGACACTCAAATTATTTATTTATTTAAAATTGTTCAAAATGTATTCTCAATTTAAATTCTTAAATATTTCTGCTTAAATTTTATTCTTAATTTTTTATTTTTAAAAATTAACTCTTAATTTTTATTCTTGCAAAATGTATATCATTTAAGAAAAGTAAATTAAAAAAGTACCTGAAACTTGTCAAAATCTTCTTTTCTAATTAAAACAGAGCCATTTTTTGCCTGAAAACGAATCCACTGCCTTTTCGAACGTTTTTTCGTACGACTATTTGTTTGTTCTGCTAAAATTTTGTCCAATTCTACATCGTTAAGTAAATGACGCAATTTCACATTATTTGTGAAAATTATGTTACTACATTGAACAAGTTTTTTTGGCTGTAATTAATTAATTTCATAAAATATATTAATTATCATAAGTAAAAAATCAAATTACTATAATAATAATAGTCAGAGATATTCAAATCACAATAATAGAAGATATATCTGAAATGAAATGGTAATATTATGTTTATCAACCACGCATGCTTTATAATTATTCCATTTCACATAGTAAACTAAGTGAAATTAATCTTGATCCCTGATGTAATGTTGTAAGATACAATAATTACATCTAGAAACACAGCGAAATGTTTTTGTTATTAATAATTTTTTTTTTTATTAAAAATTGAAATATTATAATTTTGTATAAAGATAATTCATTTCCTTTTATTTGTTTTTAAATTAATTTAAACTAATTGTTCTTGTTGATAATATTTTTTATATGAATGTATATTAAATTAAAATAATAATAAACTCAGTTTTGATTTATAATTTGAAAATGTTTGTCAATTTTCTATTTAATGGTGGAAATTCTGTTTTATTATTCCATCATCCCACTTTACAAAGATTCAATCACATTTTATATAAAATGTCGGTGAATCGATTACGTAGATGAATTATTCAAAATGACTGAAGGTATTTTAAACATTCTCTTCGTTCAACATTAATTATAAAATAACTGTCTTATTATCGTTAAATTGAAGGATTTTTTAAATACATTTTTAGAACATCGTTTACTTTATTAACTCTTCAATGTATGGCGCATTATTTCTTTTTCAATGTTGGTCGTGTATTTTTTAAATCGCGAACAATTTGTTTCAACGGTACACGCAAATGTTCAATGATTCTATCATTTAAACAAAGACAATTTTAAACTGATAACTTTATGAATTAGTCTTGGTGTCAACAAAAAGAAAAAAGGACTAGACGATTTTGCGGTAGAGTTAATCTTTGTAATTTCATCTTCGTTACGTATTTGATTTAATTTTATCAAGTAATTTTAGGATTAATTTAATTATTTACAATTTTTTTCTAATTTAACTAAGTGAAATTAAATTTTAATGAAAAAAAGATTATACGTGACAACTAAAAATTATTACTATGTTTAAGTATTAGTGGAAAATTAATTTTTAATTATCTCTACTTTAGATCTGTAAATTTTTAATTAAATAATTTAATTCTGATTTTACCATTTAAAAGTTAAAATTCTTCTGAGCTCTTGTTTTTTTCGGGTTATTGTGAAAATCAAGAGGATAATCAAGAGTACCGGATATTAAAGAAATATCTGCACCGTTTCAGAGAAAACGTTATTATAAAGTGACTACTTTAAAATCTGAATTTAATTATTTTTTTCTTCACTTTCTTGTTTATTTCGATACAAAACTTTGTTGAGGATAATTTTTTTAAATGCTAACTCGACAAAATTTTGTTTATTAAAGCATAAAAAAATAAATAATATCAAAATAAAAATAATCTCCCTTAAAAGAACATAAAAATAATTCAAACTTTTAAAAACAGTTTTGCCGTGTAATATCTCGTAAAATTTTACTATACAATAAAAAATAAAAGAAGTTATAAAATTAAAATAATAATTTAACTTTAAATTAAATGAACTTATTTTTTATAATAATTGAAACACAGTTAAACCTCAATTTGTTGGGTATTTTTCTTTTCTGCTTCAACTACTGTCGTTGTCAAAGCTTTAGATTTCAACATTTTATTTTCCTCATGTATCTTTAATATATTGTCTATTTCTTTTCTCTGCAAACTTCTTTTCATCAATTTATTTGACATTTGCATTTGTTCAATAAGTTTTGGTATTGATTCCACTTTTGTGCACGATTTCTCTTCTGTTAATGCAAAATTATCAAGAGAATATTTGTTTTCTGCTGGAATTTTAACTGGACTTTCAATTGACACTTCTTTTGATGGTGGAATTTTTGTTGTTAACTTTTTACTACCACTTGCGACAAACATATTGTTTTTATTTTGACAGAATGTTGGGAAAAGGTCGTCTAATTTAGGAGAACCAAGAAATACCGAACTGTTTTGTAGCACACGTGTTTCTTTGTCCGAAACTTCTTCTTCCTCCAAGACATAAGGAAATTTACTTTTTTGTAATTTTATCTCAGAAAATTTAAAGCATTCGTCTTCTAATTCGCTTCTGATTTTTCGGAACAAATCTTGGTGACATTTTACTTCTGTGCCTTCAAGAGATTTTTTTTTGGAATTAGTTCTTGATATTTTTTTTTAAAAAAGAAACTCACCTTTTTTTTGTTGCTGACAATCACTTTTGCTCATCCGGTATTCTCTGTGTTGCTTTTCATCTGAAACTTTCTCAATCAAAGGAGACACGTCTATCTTGGAAGCCTCAGGCAACCCTTCCTCTGTAACAGTCTGCAAAATGCAGAGACTTATGCTTAATAAAAGTCAGACATCAAGTTAGTGTTAAACAATTTTCAGCTAATGATTTTAAATATAATAAAAAATAAACAATTTTTAATAGACTTTTTTAAAACAATTATATTTTACAGATGTTGATGTCTGGCATTCCTTTTCCTTTTTCTTAATTTCTTCTTTTTTCCATTCAGTCTGCAAAAATTTTAAATACAAATGAAGGAAATTTTTTGTTACCAAATACTTTAACTTTTAAATGTCATTTCTATACAACTCAAGTTTAATTTCACTAATTTAACATTGTTGTATTTTAAATTTACTTTCAAATGCTGGCTCATTTTTTTGCCCAATTGATTGATTTCCATTTCCACAGATTCTCCAGTCTGAAATTTGATTAAAAAAAATTATTATTTTTTTTTTATTAAAAACTAAATTGTATTTTTGAAAAAAATACCGATATCACTCGTTGCATATCTTTTGCAATCTCTAACCAAGACTGCAAACTTTCTTTGGGTATTACAACCACTTTTTTTTTATTTCCTCTACCTTCAGCTGACGTCGCAAACTTATTTCGTATTTTATTTACTGTTTGTAACTTTTTGGTTTTGCTTTTTTTTTGTGAAACACATTTATTACAATCATTATCATTTTCTTCAGGACAAGTCGAGTAATCAGGATCAGAAATGTCTTCAGCTTTAAAAAAGAAAACAATTTCAGAGTAATTAAAAAATCTTAAAAGTAATTAAAAAGTTTTAAAAGCAATTTAAAATTTTTAAAAGTATTTACAAAATTTAAAAGCAATTTAAAATTTTTAAAAGTATTTACAAAATTTAAAAGCAATTTAAAAATTTGAAGAGCAATTAAAAAATGTCCAACAAAATTAAAGAAATGTTTCAAAATTAGTTTTTGTTAAAATATTCATGTACACAATTAGTTGTGAAACATTTATAATAACATAAATATCTCTTCAATGACACAATTAATTATTCAATTTGTTTATCCATTTGAGTGCAACACTTTATTTAAACAGTTATAAAATTTTCAACTCCACTTACCGTCTGAATGTTTTTCAACGCTTTCTCTCTGCCCTTCATCCTAAAATACATATTGCTTTTTAAAAACTATTTCTAACTTGTTATTTATAAGACAACCCAAGGTAATGAGATTTAATTAATAAATAAAACGTTATAAATTATCAATAACATTGCTGCAATGGTAGATTTTCTTTCGATATCGATTTGCAGACAAAAAGTACAATCCTTTTTTGTCCTTTATTTAATTGCGTATATTATTTTATTATTTAATTTGAGACTTTATTTTATCATGAGTAACAGAAGTTCTATGGAAATTGTATATTTATTACGGATACAGCCGACAAAAGTTCATTTCCTGATTGACACGCAAACGAATTTATTTCCGAGATCTTTTTTCATATTTCAACTCGGTATCGTATTTGCACTGAGCAAAATCTTATAAGACATTTAAGTTGTTGACTTTAAAATGTAGAAAAACAATTTCTTATTTAAAATTTGTATATGGTTAATCTTAATCGACAAAAATTTATTTATTTTGGTTGTATACATTTTTTGCCAATTTCAGAGCTCAGTTTTTGTTGTTATTTTTTTGTAATTATTATTATTATTTTTTTTTATTTTTTTACTTTTTATTTTTTTATTTTTTATTTTTTTAAGTAATTCAAATTTCTGTCGTTAAAAAGTTTATTTTTGCTTACCTTGTTGAAAAGTTGACCGGCGTATTGAAGAGTTCTAATGTACTCGCACTCCCTGCGCTCCAAATCTACAATATTACGTTTCATAGACATCGCAGCTTCTGCAACTTGCTGCAGTTTGATGATGTATTCCAATTTAGAAGACGTTATTGATGTAAAACTCGTTGATTGTCCTAATTTGAATTCTTCACAGTGGGAATTTTTATTTTTATCTGAAATATAAAATTCATACTTTTGATTTCTAGAAAATATTTCTTTAATAAAAATTTATTGAAGAATGATTGCCAGTAAAATTCACTGAATCGCCAGTAAAATTCTCTGAATAGCTAGTAAAATTTACTAAACTTCCAGTGAAACTTAGTGAATTATTAGTAAAATTCACTGATAATGATTGACAATAAATTATCCAAATTGTTTTTAGTTATTTATTTATTTAAAAGTTAATAAAAACTGTTCACCATTTAATTTATTTTTCTCCAATTTAAGATTTTCCAGTTTAATCTGCAAATTGTCATTCTCTTTTTGAAACCTGTCTCTTTGTTTCTTTATACTTTCCAGACAAATTCTTTTTTCGTTCCAAAATTTTTGCGCTTCCTGCAGCCTCAATAGAGACGTTTTTTTAAATGCTTCCAAGTTTTTGATTTCCGAATTAAAATGACAAAACTTGTCCAAATCGATATCCTGCAAACGACATTTTTTATAACAATATTTTTTTTCCTTTTGAGTAGTGAAATTTATCAACCTGAAACTTGTCCTCGAGATATTTAACAGCATCAAAATCGGAATCTTCACTGTGTTGTAAAATATTTTTGGCCACGATGGCCGGCAAAACCAATTGCAGGATTTCGGATCTCCGTTGTAAGTCTTCTTCTTGCAATTTCAACGCCTTGTTTTTTATTTCCTGGCTGGCAATCATACTGTAAAGTTTTTTATGACGACTTAAATTACTAATCGAATCGTTGCTACCAGCCATCGCACGTCCATTGATTTTGCGATCAAAAGTATCAGCTTCATTTGAACAATTTTCATCATAACAGGAACTTGTTTGTTCTTTTTCATCTTCGCAAATCATCGTTTCTTTGTGGTTGGCAATTTTTGCAAAAACATCGCTGAAAAAATATTCTTTCTTTTTATTTTTTGTACTGAAAAAGTATTATTATTTATTGTACTATGAAAAAATTATAATTAATATTTTTTATGCTGAACATTTTTTCTTTTTATTTTTTGTACCATAAAATTATAATTTACATTTCTTGTACTAAAAAAGTATATTTCTTCTTGCAAGTAAAATTAGATAATGTAATTAATTAGTATTGGAGTTTTTTTTGTAATTTAGATTGTAATACTACGAAATTTCTTATAATTGCATCAAATCTGTGATATCGAACGAGAATAATTAGTCAACTCAATTAATCAAAATGATGCGATGATTTTGTAGGATTACAAAGTTCTTCCAGCAAAATTTGATTGACTGAGATTAAATTATGCCGGACGATATTATCGATTCAATCGAATTTCACAGCTAATTGAAATTACACGTACTTTCCAAAATTTCGAGCCATTAAGATGTTTTACAAATTGAAACATGTGTTTTTTAAGAGGTGGAGGGCGGAGAGGAAATTATTTAAAATAATAAAATATAAACAAATTTGTTTCGTGAAACACGATATATTATAATTTAATTAATTGCAAAGTATTGCATGAAATGTATAATTTATTTCATTTTGCAATTTCAGTCTTAACGTTTTATCGTTTATATAAAACTGAGTTGTTGAATTTGAAGTATAAATTTTTTAAGTTGACATTTTTAGCAACGTTCTTGCGGTTACAAACAATCTAGGTTAATCGCAGGTTTTTCGAAATTCAACTTTTCAAAGAGCACTTTCAGTTTTGCGGTTATATTATAATAGTTTGGAAAACTGGTTTTAAGTTGAGCTTTATTTAATGCATTTATTTGAAATTACAAGATGTAATAATTTTTTTTTTATTAGAGTAACAAGTGTTTTTAGTTTTTTTTTTAAAAAATGACACTTTGTAGAAAGTTGTTTTTGAAAACAATACTTTTATGTCCTACCTTGTAGAGTTAATTTAAAATTTGATGCAACATTTATTCGACGAAATCGGCTTATGCAAAATACATTTAAAATTTTGATCCAGTTAATTTTATTAACAACAAAAATTACCGGAAAATTTTGATAAATGTCAACTTTGACAGTTCTAACTTGAATTGATTTAAAAGAAAAACAAAAGTGTTCTAAAACCATCATTTAAAACCATAATTTTTTGAAAAATAATATTTATTTTACACAATTTGTTATTTTTGTTTCTAAAAAAACTTCAATTACTGCTTCTTATTACAAATTTTCACAAATGCTTTGGAAATGTAAATCACCTTAACTCGAAAGTTTAAATTAATATATCCTTGTTGCACTAACGAGTTTAAGATACTCGAGAGTAAATTGGTACGATAAGACACAAAATTGATAAAAGAATTATCTTACTCTCGGATAAATGAACAAAATCTGGACATGAAATTACGCAGGAGTAAATTAATTAAAGTCTTAATGGTCTTAAAAAAATGACACGAAAGCCAGAGTTAAGTCGAGGCAGATAACTTTTGTCACATTATTTTCGTCATATATTTCTGTTCAAAAAGATAAAATAATAACAAAAATAAATTGTATTTTTGTGCAAAATAGTTTAACTTTTGTTTTAATTAAATTTATTATTAAAATTCTCTAATCCATTCTCTGGATTAAAACTTGTGTTATACTATTTTTAATGTAAAAATTCAAAGTATAATTTATTTTTGTTGTGCAAATGTTGAAAAGAAATTGTTTTTCTGCTGTTTATCTGTTACACATTAACGACTCGGTAGGTAATTGATGAAAAAAAAGTTTCATCACATTTAAATGCTTGTTTAATGTGCAAACTTAAATCTACGGTCTCTCAGAGGAGTCTGACCTCTTTCATCCGCCACAAATCAATAACGCCTGAAGAGTACACTCGAACTGTATTTACATTGCCGTGACGTGTTTTGCAATTAAAAAATATATATTAATTTTTGACGTTTATATTTGGAACCAATAAAAATTTCATTCAGACAAAATTTATTGTTATTTTCATAAACGATTTAGATGAAGCTGCAATTTCGTTTCTGTTATATATTGCACTTTCAGTAAATCATTTAGTTCAATATACCTTCAATGACGTCGAATTTTAATTAAAAATTATTAAACACAGTACAATTGGATTTCAATTCTACACAAAATGTAGAAATACAAGTTTTAAACATTAATTTTCTTTTTTACATGTTGATTTCAGAGTTGATATTTTTAAATTAATTAGCAGAATTTATTTGCAATACAATTTTAAATTAACTCGAAATACATTACACGAACATTGAAAAAAAGGACATTTCATTTATTGATAAATCTATCAAGTTTGACAATTAATAGTATTAAGTAGGGTGTCCGTAATTTTCAAAAGTTTCAAATTGTTAAGATTACCTACCAGAATACGTTTTAGTTTGCTGAAAAAAAATTTCTAGAATTTGTTTAGATGTTTTTGTTTGAATTAACCCGTGCCATCGAGGGGTCAAAATTTAAATAGGATTTATCATGGGTTTTTGGCCTTCTCACCACGTAGTTTCTCGACAGTAGTGTTTAAAAACATGTAGTTTCGTCATTTTTCAATACGAATATCTGAAACTTTGCATACTTATGTTTTTGACATCGCTGAATCCAAATCTGATGTCAACATTGACATTTTATTACATGACAGCTGTCAATTACACTGTGTAAAGATACTATAAACACTTAAAAAATGAACATTGTCAACAAAGATAATTTTTTAAAATTAAGTTGACAGCTGTCATATAGTAGAGTGCTGATTTTGAAATTATTTTGAGATTAATTTAAACAAAAAAATCTAAAATATTCCAGAATTTTTGTTTTCATCAAACTAAAAGGTATTCTGGGAGATAATCTTAAAAAGTTGAAACTTTTGAAAATAACGGGCACCCTAGTATTGAGCTCCTATTTTTAAGAAATATTGAACATAAATTGCAGAAATAATTTAATAGTACAGATATCCCTCGCTTAACGCGATAGTTCGGTTTCGGAAAAACAGCGCGTTATGCGAAACCACGTTATACGAGACTAAGGATAAATGGGAAAATAGAGATTCGATTCCAAAGATTTAAATATTTTCGTTATTTTTACTATAATTTAATTTATTTATATTATATTCATTATATATAAACAAAATATTCTTTATTATTATTTATTGATATTATTTATTATAATATCAATTATTGTTATTTAATAGAATACATTAATATATTCAACAGTATTATAATAAATATGTATAAAAATAAAATTTTCCGGATAAACAATAAACAATAATTTCACAAAGCGATTCATAATGATTATAAAATAATTTAAATATTAAAGAGATCTACTGAGTAAAGTAATCTGTCATTTTCTTTTGCTTTCGTTTTTTTTCAAAATTTTTATTAATTTCTTCATATGGCGCTAAACAATGACAAAATTGTCAGTTGAACTTTTCACTTTTTTCTGTAGAAGAATTTATCCTTGAAAAAAGATTTCCAAGTTGTTTAGCCAACTGAAGGCCTTCCAAACGTTTTGGGGCGTTAAAGGGTTCTTTTAAACGTTCTCAAAAGCCATTTAAAATAAAAATAATTCTTACGAAAGAAATTAAATATACAAGTTTTTCACAATGTGACTTTGAAATCGCGTAAAAGCGAGACTTTTTTTGCGTTATATGAGGGATGGTCTCAATTCTTCAACCGCGTAAAAGCGAAACCGCGTTAAGCGAAGGATATCTGTAATTACATTTAAGAACACTTTTCTTTCCTCCAAATAATTTACGAAAGGTAAAAAAAATCATTTTTAAATTATAATACTACAAAAATTATTTATAAATTACCTAATTTTTTTTTTATATTTGCAGCAAACTTAATTATTTCGTTAAATAATTAATTGGAGTGGTTTCTACGTAAACAGACAAAAGTAATTGAAAAATTAATATGATTTTTAATAGCACAAAAAAAGATATCAATTATTTATCAACAAATCAATGTGAAAGAAAAAAGTAATTAAAAAGGATCATTAGATATGTTTCTTTTTTTATCCTTTCAAATGAACAAAAAATTTAATTTCCTCAAACTGCGTTTTAATAAAGCATTAGATTGATTTAGTACACGTTGCCACTTGAATTAGAACAATTTATAGACATGGTCTTTATCAAATTGGTTTAAAAGTTATTTGGAAGAAAGCTTGAAATATCTCAAACTGGTTTTTATAAAATCAAAGTGTTGTTTTTCTTTCTTTTTCAAGAAAAAAAATACTTCAACAATGCATAAATTATTTATTTATTTTTGTTAATAAATTTGTATTTGCTTAGAGCACTTATTAATTCTTAATGGTAAATAATAAAGTAACAGAAGTGTTAAATATAAACGAACACATTTTATCTTTTTTTCACACATGAGACTTTGTCGACCAATCAAATCACATTTGAAGTAATTATTTTTTAAGACAAATTTTTTCGGAAACAATTTGTTTCGGCTACAAAGTGGCACTGATTTAGTTATTATATCCAGGACTACCAACTTCATAAGTGCAAAATATCTTATTCAACAAATTTCAGGTTAAACATTTTACGTTATTCAATCTTATGCAACCAACTTCATGAGTGAGAAAATCGTACTTCTTATCTGTTGTCTTTTTTAAAAGAAATGTATATTGTTTAATAGTAAATATAATAAATACCCTTTATCTAAATAATAAGACGAACTTTTGAGTTTGTTTTTTCGAAAACAATTATTTCGGCCAACGACAAAGTGGTAATTGTCACTATATTTTGGGTAATTTTAGTGAATTTAGTTATTTTATCCAGAAAAGCCAACTTCTTAAGCTCAAAATATCTTACTAAACCAATTTCAAGTTAAAAATCACAGACATTCTCAACTAACTTATTGTGTAAGAAAATTTCACTTTTTACCTGTCGCCTTTATTAAGGTAGGACTATAACTAACCTCAAAATATTAATTTTTAATTTTTACTTTAGTAATGTTTTTTGAGTTTTAATGAATGACGAGGCCGTCCACAAATTATGTCACACTAAATTTTCCAAATTTTGCCCCTCCCTCCTTCATGTGTCACACAATGTCACATAATGTCTGACCCCCCCCCTTTTTTTTAAAGGAAAAATGACAATTTAAAGATAATTAAAGTTTGAAAATATAAACATTTGTCATACAATTTTTGCACAAAAAACAAATACAGCTACAATATTTAATAAAGTTACACTGTTTAAGTAGACATCAACCAATTACTTAAATTTTCAATCACTGGTAGATTAATTTCTACTTCGGTAAAGAATTCATGTTCATTTACTGAATGCAAGTTTTGCACGTCGATCCACTCTGCATCTTCATTTCCTAACTCATCACGTAAGACTTGACTCAGGTTATATTTGAAAATGTATTACCAGTACTGCATCCAAGAGATAGAAATAATATTTTATATGCATAAAAAAGGACTTAATGAATTTTGCAGTACTGCTAATCAATTTCCGAACAGGTCCTCAACCGTGAAAATATTTTTGAGAACTTATAAAATGGTGTAATGTCACAATCAGTTAAACCCTCCCACAATTCAAAGTGGGGGATTCAAAGCTGAAAACTGTAAAACAACTAGTTTGAGAACAATATACAAATTGTATTGTTAATTAAATAATTGTAAAAATAATTTTTTTTTATTAATGTCAGAATTTGTTTGAATTTCAACCTTATGTTCTCTACATTAATATTGTTTATTTGTCATAATTTGAATAACTTGGAATATCTAGAACTTGAGATATTTCATTTGAAATGTTCGAAAAATACGTGGCTTGTATATCTACATACATCATTTTTGTCAAATATCTCGGCTTCTAGCCAGTCCAGCAATTCCAAATTTTGGCACTTATAAATGCAAAAATACTTTTTAAACAATTATGTAAAATTCCAGCGAATTCTGACATTTAGAAACTGACTCAGATCCGACCTTAAACAAGGAAATAAATAAATATTATCACAATTATATTCATAAATAAGTTATTAACAAAGTTAACTTTTCGGTGATTGACACTCTAAAAACTATCTTTTTTACCAAAACGTTCTTCTTTTTGATTGTAATTATTTTGGATGAATGAAGGATCTTATATTTGAAATGAATTCCTTTTGACAAAAAAAATAACTGTCTTTTGTATCAAAAGGAGTCGTTTTGCCTCAAAACGTCAATAGCTTTGAAGTGACTTTATTTTAAAATACAAACTATAAAAAATAAGAAAAGATGATAACACCTAAATTATACGGAAATTTTTCTAAATTAATCCTAAACTTAATTTTTGTATTCATTTGGAATGTTTCATTTTTATCTTGGTTCATGAAAACTGCCACTATTTTAGGTTATGTTTATCATATACTGTCAAGTAGTTTTTTGAACATTGAAAAAGCTATCCTTTTGATTCCAAACGCAACTCATTTTGTATCAAAAGGATTTGAAAGAAAAAGATGTTCTTTTTTAACGAAAATGATTTATATTTGACAAAATTCGCTTCGTATTGAATAGCATATCCTTTTCAGCCAAAAAGAAAAGTTTTCAATTAAAAAGATATTTTTCTGAGTGGATAAGAGTTATGTTTGTGATATTTTACAATTGTTTGAACTTTTTAATCGAATAAAGATTTAAAACGTTTTTTCCTTGACTTTTATAAAAATTGCACCAATACATAAAAATAAATAAAAAATGGTTTCGACCTTTTTTTGGTGTGGCACTTTGATAAGTAAAATCGGTTTTCGTTTTAGTAAATTTTTTTTAAAAAATTGGATTGTCATGCCGAACTAAATGTACATAGAATATATATTATTTTATCTTGAGTTAATTATTATGCTTGAATAATATATATAAAAATGTTAAGTTGATTGAATTCTCGTTGACGACAAAGTTTATCTGATTATTGAACTCAAACTAATGAGCTAATGTAGAAAATGAAATTCATCTTTGTCTAAAACACTTGAGGCATTCTTTCATAATTCGTTTACGAGTATAATGGGATTTGTTCGTTACCCAGTTTTGTACTTCGCGAGCATCATCTAATTCCCAAAGAAAACACTCGAAGAGCAGTTCTCAGAACATCATTAAACATTGTTTTGTCGATGCAGAATTCGTCTCATTTATAAATGTCACACACTCGTTCTTTCGATCGAAATGATTTTTTAACATTTTAATCATTTTTAACCAACTTATTCAAGAAAATAAAAGTTTAAATTCAACGAAAGAAAACAAAAGTAGTCCAAATTTGTTGCTTAAATAATTTCATCTCCCAAAAGCAAAGTGCTTAATTATTTCCAATTGAAAATTAAAAATTTCAACCAACTTCGTAAAATTAATGCATTGTACAGTCACAAATCAATTATAATTTCGTGAAAATCGAACATGAGGAGAAAAAAACAATCAAAAAACGTTTATTTGACTGTGAGAGAGAGACGGCGAAAAAAATTGATGCGTCTCGCAGTCGTATATTTTTTTGTTGTTGTCTATTTTTCTGAAAATTCTGTTCCTCACAGTGCGACGATAAATACATTTACACGAATTAACAATGCAACGACAAACAGACATTTCACGTGCAAAAAGTAAACGGATGAGTTAACTCGCGGGCAGTTTGTATAACGCCACTTGATATTTTAAATATTCGTTAAAATCAATAAAATTGACGACGAAAATGGTCAAACGAGGAACGGTCAAACTATTTTTTTTCTTTTGCAATATTGCTTATAGTTATAAATTTTACACAAAAAAGAAAAATAAAAAACTGTTTTCTGATTAAAACTTCTATAATAAAATAAATAAGCCTACTATAAATTTTGAACTTACTGAAATTTTATAATTTTTGATTCTTTGAAAAAATTACTTGTATTTTTAACGTTTATTGTCTGTAACTTAATTATCAATTTTGTTTAAACATTATTCTGCACATTTCTCATCGTTTATTCACATTTTCATCAACTTTCCTCGACTTTATAGTTAGTCAAATTTGATTTACATAAATTATAAAAACAATACATTTTTCATCGACTCGGCAGAGTTGAGCATTGGTTTATTTGAATACCACATATTTCATGAACACACATATTTCGTATGTATTTTTCGAGTTTACTATGTGCTTTCATTTTTTTTCTTGTAGAATCCATAAAAAATAGTGATATATATACATGCATTTTTGTCAGGCTTACTTCTGTATAATACGACTGCAACTTCTCGATGGAAAATAGTATCTGCAACGACATTATACTGTAATCTTATTTCGATGAAAATACAAAGTTGGAAACAACGTTTTGTTGAAAAGTTTCATTTTAATAGCATTGTATCAACAAAAAAAGGTGCCCCAATTTGTCTTTTTTTGTATGCAAAAACAAATTTTCTTCAGACGCAAATGTTTTGTTTTAAAAATTTTTGTATATGAAAATACAATTTTTAAACTTCCTCTGAGCAAAAATAAATTTTGTATGAAATTGTTTTGAGTAGAAAAATAGAAATGGAGGTTCAGATCCCCTAAAAAGTTACTTCAGATAGTAGTTTAATGTAATTTTGTTTTAAAATGTAAAATTGTTTCTCAGTAGATCGTAATGTAATCTGAAAACTATGCAAACATTCTAATTAATGTGGCAGCAAAATTCAAATTATTCGACGTTTTAATTAGTTATTGCTATATTAATATATTCAAAGAAGAGGTTGCATGGAACCACAAGTTTGTATGCATGTTGTATATATATATATATATGTATTAACAAACTTTGGATTACGTTGTATCTCAAATAATGAAAAATAAGGCTGCACTTGCAGGAAACTAATGAAAAATTATGTGAAAAGTTTGGTGAAAGTGCGAGAAAAAATAAATTTGTTAATATAAAAAGAAAAAAGTAACAGATACTTTAAAAAAAAACTCATTTTTTAATTAAGTCTAACAATTTATAATTACCTAATACTAATTTGTGTTTGTTCAACAAATTAAAAATAATAATTTCTAATATATGAAGAAATTAATAAAAATGTTATTTTTAACAAAATAAACTATTATTTATATTGCAAAACTGGATTAATATTTGTTCGCAATCAAATATGAATTTTTGTGCACATTTAAATGCACAATAACAGGCAATAATAATTTCAATTATTAACCACCGTTCAAATTTTAAACGTCAATCGGAATGTACAATTATATTGTTCTTAATAATTGTATTTAATTAATGATTATAAACGATACATACAATTCTTAATTAAATGCTAAAATGTTAATTTCATTTATTTATTACATCAATATAGAATATTAAAATTCAATTACAAATTTTAGATAATTAACTAATTTCACTTAACAAATTTTACTTCTGAACATAAATTTAACATAAAATATCGACATACATTCCCGCACAATTAATTCCATCAAAAAATAATATTTTCCTTACACGTGCGGTAAAAGTAATTACTTTTCCCATTCTCGTAAGGAAAAGAAATTTACTCAACTACTGGACGTAGCAGAGGCTTTCTCACTTGCTTCGCTCGTGCTGTCCTTCTCACTCGGTGGGAAAAGCCTCTGCTGGGTCTACTATAGTCAAATAAAATACCATATTTCACCATATAGATTATACCTTCGAAGTCAACATATTATGAGCTAAAATATAATTTTAATTATTTTTTATAACAGAACAAAAGTACACATTTTGTAATTTACCTCAGCAGTAATGAAAAGAAGCTTACTTGAATTTTATTTTAAAATTACACAAGTTTTAATAACAAAAATTGTTATAAAAATTGTCTTTCATTAAAATGTTATCGTCGTGAAAATTGCACTTTTTTTAATGAAAATAGGAAATGCAATTTAAATTAAGTGGAGCTTCTCTTATTCGGTGTTAAAATAAATATTACGTTATTTTTTTCTCCCTCGTAAGATTAAGTTTCTATTTTGATGCACAAGATTCGATGGGATGTTTCCAGCAAGTTGCCTTTTGCGCCGACACAAACACCCCCGGACTTGTAGCACATTTTTCTTATCGCAACGTAAAACTTGCGCACTCCTCTGTGCTGGGATGTGTAACACTTGAAGCGTAAGGGGCAGGGGAGGGGGTCACAGTGACGTCACAGTGACCACGTGACACGAGAAGCTCCGAGAAATATGCAGCATCCTCTTGTGCACTGTGCGGTCATTGGCATTGTTGACTTGCATCAGAAAATTGCATTTTTTATCGGACTTTGCTGCATGTTTACAACCTCATTTTAACTTGAGCATCGCAATGATTAGAACGGTTTAAATGCATTCAACTTCAGACATTTAAAATACTTATTTTCATAATAATGTTTGTGATTTGATTATATTTTTATTAAAATATTTTTACTTAAAATATTTTCAGTATTTGAAAATTAAATATTTCAAATTTTAAGAAATGAAGGATCACATCTTGAATACGAATTTTTAACAAATTCTGAATACTTTAAAATAATAAAACAATTAAATTTTCAAATCTGAAAATGCTATTTTGAAGTTAAGCTTTGGGAACACCTTAATCCTTTAATATTAGATTTTGTAATTTTTTAAAAAATACACAAATTGTTTTTTTATTATTGAAGTGCTAGAAAACCGAAAAAAAATAATAAAAAAATGTCTGTAACACTTTAGTTTTGTGATGTAATTCCGT
>JABFPM010002197.1:0-17406 GCA_022817325.1 Idris sp. 1 HC-2018 | reverse complement strand
TCGGATTTTGAGTCAGTAAATTTTTAAAGTTATAATCAAAATGTTACTTCATACGAAAGGAAGAGAGGAGTTCTATACACAGTAACGGACTCCGAGGAGTGAAGAGGTTGGTGTGACGCGTGAATTATTTTGGATTTGAAATATTTAAATAATACTTTTTTGGAAATAGGATAAAATAAGGTAAAATACTATTTTATATTTATTTGTAGGTTCTTAAGATTAATATAGTGACATTATTTCTTTAATTTATCAAGAAAATTGTTTACTTATTATTAGTTTTTAATAAGTTTTACAGTTACTAAATTTTCACGCTTTCAAGTAACTCCGCTTTGAGTGAAATCTAGTATGGACTTGCTGGAACACCGAGAGGGAGTTAAAATCAACTCTCTTTCAACTCCAATCGATTTCGCTTACTTTACTGTGTATACGTATACTTTAAACTTTGTTTGAAATAAAAATTATTTTCAAAATTCATAGTTTCTAAATAAAATTGAGAACCCAATTGAATGTTATACAATAATGTTTTTAATAAAATAAAATACAAGTAATTTTAATTTTTTAACAAACTGAACGGTAGTCTAAATTAAAAAAAAACATATTTTTTCTGAAATTGATTTTATTATCTTAAAAACAACTTAAATAATATCTATGAATTATTAAAAATCGTAGGTCTTGATACTCTATTCAAAAAACTAAGGGCCCTACAATAATTTGAAATAGCGTTGTAGGTGGACCCTTCATTTTATTCAATAATAGATATTTATAGATTACATATTATCTTATTTGAATTAGCTTTACTTTTTAAAATCAAATAAACGTAAATTAATTAAGAATGAATCTTATACATTAATAACATTCCATTTCACTTATACGTAATAATTCGTTTTTTTAAAATAAATAAAAAACGAGAGCAGAGGGGGAAGAGTTTTTCTGATCTGCACGTATATTTTAGGAGGTGTTATGAAATGTTACGATTTGGTAAGCAGGGGGGGGGGATTCAAAATTGTCACATTTGTCATATGTAGTTTTTGAACGGCCCCATAGAAATAAAACTATATTAACATTAAAAAGTAGTATTGTTTTTATAAATTCTAAAACAAAATAATTATGATTTAAATTTTGTTTTATCATTTTAACACTAGAACTACCAGAAAATCTGTTACCCTAGAACTACCAACGGAACAAATTTGTCCCCTTGATTTTTCTAATTTGTTATAAATAAAAATGAAGAAGTCGATCTTTTTGCAATGTTTTTTGAAGAAAGGAACCATCTAGACTGTAATTGCAGATTTTTAAAACTATAAAATATAAATGAATTCGGTAAACAGCGCTGATATTTCGAGACTTTCTAATAGTAAATACATGGAGAATTAATTATAAATATGTAGAAAAATTCCCATACTTTACAGTAGTCACACTGGACGAACTCTTTATTCCACTTTTTCCTAGTATGAAAGATCATTATTTATTATAAAAATTTATTTCGTTTATGTTTATTAAAAAAAAATTATGATACGTATAGTAAAAACTATCACACTCAAATATTATATTTTCTTAATAAAAAAAATTGTCAGATTTACGTTAACTAATATTGTTATAATTTATAATTAATATCAAACCAATGAAGAAAATGTTTGTTTCGTATGACAATTTTTATAAGTCAGTATGGTAAAATTCGTGCAAATTCGAGCGTGGAGCTGTGGCGTGTTTACATATACTGTTTTCTGCCAATTCGTTTTGTGTTATAGAGTAACTTGTATTCGCTGGTTAAAAAAGAAAATTACAAATTGACATTACAATCAGTAAGTATAAATCAACCAATATTTGACACTATGTATCATAAAAGTAGAAATGTACACCCAGCTTCGATGATTCGTGGAGTACTAGATATCTAGAAAAATTAATTTAAGTTGGTAACATTGCTAGTCATAATTTAAATGAAAAGGAAACTGAAGGAAATGCGAACCAAAATTATTTTATCTAAGTTTCAAATTTTTAAATATTTTTAATTTTTTTCTTTTGATTTATTTTTAATTTTTTTTTGATTTTTAAAATGTAATTATATAATTTTAAAAATAAATTTTATTATTTTGAAATTAAAATTTTTAATTGTTAATGTTTTTCAATTTTTAAATTTTAAATTAGCTTATTTTAAAAAATATAAAAATTTCAATTTTTGAATTTTTGATTTTTCAAATTTATGAATTTTTCTTTAAATAATAAATGATAAATTAAATTTGGTTCGCATTTTCTTTAGTTTTCTTTTGATTTAAATTATGCCTAGCAATGTTACCAACTTAAATTAATTTTTCTAGACATCTAGTACTCCACGAATCATCGACGCTGGGTGTACAGGGAGGTCGTTGTTCCGTGAAAATTCATTGCTTCAAAATACACTTTAAAGTCAGCTGATGTTAATAAAATTTTAGTATTCGTCTACTTTTCTTATAAACTGTAAAAACCACCATCAAATTTTATCAACAAATCACCCATAAAATGATTTTTAACATTTTTATTTTCTTACATAATTATTTCGAAATATAAATTCTGCATTTGAAATAATACAAATTAGTTTTTTATTTTGTACAATTTTTTTCCAAAATTCGTTAGAACCAAAAAATGAAGATATGATAAAACTTTTTTCGTCCCCAAATTTCCATCCCATTAGATCTGAAAATTTATAAGCTTAAAAGATAAAACTTTTATAACAGAAATTAAAATAAAATTCGCATAAAACCCTGAAAATACATTCACGTGAAAATGTATATAATTGTATTTTTATTATAATTTAATTGACTACTAAATGGCAGGTTTTTTTTATCATACACATTTCGAATCTTATTTGTGACACATAACGATTTTATTTCTCAGGAAAAATGACATAAAGGTTCGAGAACCAGTTTTAGAATAAACAAGGCTCATTTTTTTATTGCACTATAAAGCTCTTTTCTGAATAGATATGATCTGTAATTAATACATAACAAAACAGATAAACGCAGAGATTCGATTGTGAGTCACACGACTTTGAAGTTCGCATGCTGCTGACTTTTTCTTCTGCTTAGAACACTCGAGTCATTGACGTCATATAGAAAAAGCCAGAACCACGTCATTAAACGAAATTTTTGCGTGCTATTTTTTTCTTTTATTTTTTGAAAAAATGTTGCACCACCCTCTCATAAATTTTACGCTTTCGAAATACCCATTTCGAAACTAAAAATTCTTTTGTAGCAAAATTTATTACATTAAAAGTGAACAACTTAATTGAAAACAAGAGTTTTTTACTTTAAATTTAAAATTACAATTCAAAAATATAATTTGTTTGCTTTAAATTTAAAAATTCAATAGATAACAAATTATTTAACCATTTAATTGAAACATTCTAAATTGAATTTTATTTTTTACGTCAAAAACTCATTGTGTTATTTTTTGTCGTAAAAAAAGTCGACGTAATGATCTATAATGAATGTGAATAGCAAATGACTATGAACGACTTTGGTCAATCATTCGCGAGGCATATCCGGAAGCATTTAATGTTTCGCGTTTATGATTTCATTTTGCATTTTATTTATCCTGACACTTGCGTGCATTATATGATGTTTACGTGCACTCGTGGAAAAAGATGTACTGTTACGCACAGTGCGTGTGGCTTATTTGGGACACACATCATTTTACCATCATAAAAAAAAGTGTATTACAGCTAAGAGAACGTAGTAATCGCGGGACGAACGGTCTCTGAAATTAGTTTCAAGTTGCGTTTCTCCTTTTTTTTCTTCTTCTTTAACGGAAACAGTACCGCGATGTAAATAGTTAGACGCGCGTTTTATTGAATGGTAAATCGTCGGTTTAAACATTATAAGGAACCGCGAGAGCTTTTATTTGTAATTTAAATGTGGAACATTTATATAGATATTTCATATAAATGAGATACAGTTTATTTTAAACTTATATATATATTTTTTATCAGAATTATGATTAAAAAAGATCCTTTTTTTGTTTTTGCTTCTAATGTACTTGAAGTTAAATTATTGTGTGTAAGGCGAGTTGGTTTTTTTTTGTTTTGTAAAGTAATTTCAATGTGAAATGTAATTTATTGATTTATTAAAGATTAAAAAGTTGATTGCTTGTTATATAATTTTATTGCTGCATATTTCGCGCTGTAAAAGGGCGTGTAATTTATAAGTTCAACTGTCTTGTTTCATGTAATAATATTTCCAAATTATTAATATTTGTTACATTTTATAAAAAGATTTAAAATATTTAATTATCAATTAAGTGTCGCAAAACTAAAAATAATATATTCATAAACTTATTATGCATTTGCATTACTTTTTAAATGTATATATTTTTAACAAATTACATCATAAATAAATTTCAAATACTTGTATTACAATTTTTTATAGATTAAATTTATTCAAATTTTTTAAAAGATCAGCTCAAAAATATCAGATTTATTTGTAGAACAAATTTGTCCTACTACAAAGGAAGTAATACATTTTTTGATTAAATTTTTCGTTAAACATCAAGACGCATGTATTATTATTCCTGGCACTGAAGATATACCGTTAAAAAAGTTCATTGCACTTGTAAAACCCCGTAAAAGCTCAACGAAAGTGAAACAAAATTGCGGCTTCAATGATAATTGCAGTTGCATGTTAATCGCCTGTAGAAATTAAAATCATTTTTTTGTTTTCAGCCTACTTTGTTCATTACACCGTAACATGATACTTGCAACTGCTGAAATGACTTTGTATATCGGCTTACAATTGCTCTCTTAATTAACTCCTGAAATTCTTTTTTTTTCTTCTCAAACACACAAGAAAAATTGTTTTATCGACACTCAAACGTGAATTATGATTTATCGCCTGCTGACAGAACAAATAATATATAGCTAATGCCTTCCGGTCACTGTGGCTCTCACCTTATTTGAAAGCAAAACATAATTACAGTGAATGAAAATTGTTTATTTTTCTTTGTGGTCATTTTGTCAGATGATGTATGTGAGTGCAACAGGTTGGTGAGACAAGAAAAAGAAAAAAAAGCACTGTGACAGATAAGAAAAAAGACGAAAACATGGACGAGCAAGTGACCTCGCGTCGAAGCCAAGTAATTAAAACTAAATTGCGTGATCATGATGTAATTAGCTACCATGTTCGCGTGAATCGCACCTCCATAGCTAGCTGTAACTTTATATACCTTGTTTCAGAAAGATTGTCACGCAAATCAAAAATTTTGATTGACAAATTTACGAGCTTTGCTATATTATTACAAATTTAACCCTTATAAAATGAAATCTATTTATATATATATTTAAAACTTATTTCAGAAATGCATCTATTTCTTTTCTAATTTATAAATGAAATGTATTTATGATATTTTATAAATATACAAAGTTCATAATATATGAGATACATAAAAAAATTGTCAACGCAGAAAATATATTTTACATCTATACGTAATACATTAATTATATTTTCCCAATATATCGCAAAAGTAAACAAAATGCATTTGTCAACAAAACTCAAATATATATTGCATTAAAAAAAATTATTTATAACAAATTCAAATGGCTAATATATTTATCATAGATTTCTATTATAAAATATATTATGAATATAAACTAGGTATATTTTTATAAATAATAAATATATTTTAGACTTTGAAAATTTAAAACCGAATAATTATAAAATATATAAAAAACATATTAAAAATAAATGTTCTTTATTCAAAAATTACATTTTATGTATTGATAGTAAATAAATTTGTATTTTCTTGTATTTTTTAAGCAGGAAGATGCCAGCCCTCAAACTTTTTGGAAGAAAGTGGCTGGCAGCAACAGATGACCTGGTATATCCTGGATTATTTGAAATCTTTATCAGAATTGTGTGGTAAGTCACTCAAAAATATCAATTTTATAACAAACTCTAAATTATATACGAAATTAATTAAAGCATACTAATTAAGTTACAATAAACTCAATTGCCTACAGTTCTAATAAATGTTTACTTTCCATTTATTTTGCTTGTACAATTAACAAGTGAAATCCTCTCTACAATAAAGCAAAATTTCAGGTTCGCTCTGATCGGGATCGCGTGTCACCGCTACTACGAGGAAACATGGAAGTGTCGGGCCGGCGGTGACCTCGTTCGAACGTTTTTGATCGGCGAACTGGTGATCCTCACTGTCGTCACAATTCTCATATTTTTTATCGTAAATCAGAGCGCGCGGGGCTCGATCACCGACACCTACGCTCGCCGCTATGTGCAGCCACTTCTCACTGTTAAGTAAGCATCTCTCATTGCATAAAAGCTTAATGCGAAAAATCATCGCACTTCTTTGTGTTTCGTAATCGCATTTTGCAAGAAAGATTATCGCATCATCGCAAATTCAACGGCGGATAAATATATTTCGTTGACATTTTCCGCAGAGTCAAAAAATATTGTTTACACAAAAATTACAGTTTCAACCTTTTAAACGACTCTGCATGAAAAACCTTGATTAATTAGCTGAGAATATTTCAAAATTGTACATTTTCCACTGAGAAATTGCTTTTACAGATAAAAATTAAAATCATTTAGACTCGTGTTAAATTTGTAGTTGTTTTTCTATGAGAATAGAATTTTTTAATTAATTGTTATGCAATTTCTCAATTTCTATATAATACACTGGATAAAAATACGCATTGTTCCGAGCTAAAAGCAAGTTATAATATTGTAAAATATTTTTGTCGGACTATGAGAAACGGTGAAAGCGTTTTATTTTACGTACAATTCGCCGAGTTTTTTTTCTAAAAAAGAAGTCAATTGGAGGATAATTGTAGCGATGAAAAGTTGTATTTTATATTTTTATACAGAGATGCAATAATTGATTTATAACAGGATACAGTAGACTTTATAATTCGAAAATATTTATAATTTCTCAACTTTTTTTTGCTGCTAATAATAATTAAATGTTCCACTTGATTTTGTATAATTGATTTTTTTAACTATGTACTTGATGAATTGGAATTTAAATTGTTTAAGAGTAAATGATAACATTGTTATTTATAGTTTCAACGCAGACTGTTAAAATATGCAAAATTAACATTGAATTAGTTATGACAAAAAAAACAATCAACTTATTATTAATTGATGAAGATTTATTATCCAGAAAAAAACTGCTCTTATTAAGTAAAAACATTTACCTGGAAGCCATAAAGAAATCTGTTTTTAATCTTACAAATGTTTCCAGCCCAAAAGCTTTATAGAAAGTTGTATTTTAGAAATGGCATATACATTTTTTAAAAATTAACATTCGAAATAAGAGAGATTTCTCTAAATTTAATCAGAAACTTTCTCGAATTTTTTGTTCACTATTCTTATTCTTTTTACTTTTTTACTTTTCTAGAGTACTTTTAATACTCCCGGAAATAGTTTGGAACATTTTGGGGACACTATGGGTTTTGAGCGACAACGTGCAGTGCAGCAAGGAACATTACACAATCGCAGTGGTGAAAGCCCTGGTCTTTTTCGACTGGGTGCTCATCGGCCTTACGATTTTGGGCATGGCTCTGGTGTTCGACCCGCTGGGCTCGCTGGGTCTCGAGGACGAACTCGAGGATTCAGTTGAGCACCGAAAGGTGTCCCGGATCTGGCTGCGCAGGTTCAAATTTTTCTGGTGGATGCGACGCGACGAGAGTGCCAGCGAGACCTTCCAACATGTTGCTGGTGAGACATAGGTACATGCGGGTGAGGCCACTGCAACAAAAAAAAAACACAGGCACCGTTTCTGCTTTCATATTCACCGCTTTAGTCTATTCAGCTGATCTTCGTCATACTCATGGGAAAACCGCACTTTTATGGTCTGACTAATAAACCCTTTCTAAAAGCAATAAATAATCAAAAAAATTACGGTAAAACCAGAAAACTTTATTTCTTTTAATTGTCAAAAAGCGATCTGGTTTTTCCTTCACCCTTATAAATTTATTAAAATTGATACTTTATCGCTTTTGTTAACAATTTATTTCATTCATGCATACGAAATACAGAAATAAATGTATTATTGCCAGCCTCTAATAAACTCTGAGATTAAGATTCGCGGCTATTTTATTAAGATTCTTAGAATGAAAAATAAATTGCAACGAATAAAGATACAATTAAATAAACAGCTTACTTAAAATAGTAGAAAAACAAGTATTCAGAACCACTATCAATTTTTTTCTTTGCTTCAAAAAGTAGAAAAATTTTGCTTAAAACTTACATTAGAAATACTCTGCTTAAAGACTTACAATAAGTCAACCCAATTTTAATGTAAATTTTTGTATAGGTTTGTTGAGTGCACTTTTTCGCGGAACCGACCTTGTACCTTCAGATGTGATGGCAGGGTGCGTTTTGCTGCGAGTGCGACAAAAACGCGAGACACTCGAGTTGCGTAGACTCAACATCCTTGAACGACCGGAATACACAGTCGGTGAGTAAATCCTTTGTGCCACTGTGGAAATTTCTGATATAAAATTAACACACAAAAAATAATGCATTTTTAGATGCTGGGGAGATATTCGCCGGCTCTGCGTCGTGGATGTCGCTGGAATGGGCTCACCATTACATCCAACTGTCGATAGCCTCTTATGGGTGGTTGTTTGTAATTTACCAATATGCATGCACCGGTTGCTTTCGCCTCCTGCATGGCATGACTTGTTGCTCGTGTTTTAGGTGAAATATGCCTTTTATGTTACCAACAAGTTTATCAGTTAATTAGAAAGACAATTATGAGTTGACGTCATTGGTTGGAAATTTATTTGTGCACGATTTGCAAATATTGTCACAAGTTTATAAATAATTAATTATTTTATTAATTTTGCAATTTTTTTATAAAACTCAATTCAAATTTAAAAGTAAATTGAAAAATTATTTTAATTGTGAATTTTTTTATTATTTTCAGTTAATAGTTTGTGTTTGAAGTTAATATTTTGTTATCATTTTTCAGAAGGAAGCGTAACATTGTGATAGATGACAACTGCTGTTTGTGCAATCTGTCTGGAGTGAAGTATCTATCACAAATAGCTGAGGAAGATATTTTGTTTGCGTCATTTAGAAATCACTTGTGTGAGGTCAGAAATTAACAAAAAATATTCAAATTAAAAATGTTCTTTATGAAGTTTTCAATATAATTACTTTTTGAGTATTATAATCTTATTGATATATAATTATTTTTTTGCAGATTCCGTTCTGTGTGATAGCGGATCACAAAACGGCAAGCATTGTGATTGTAATACGAGGTTCCCTGTCGTTAAGGGACTTGATCACAGACATTGCTGCAGCATCAGATTCGTTTGAACCAAAAGGACTGCCAGCAGGAAGCATGGTAACAACATTTAAAAAAATAATTACAATTACAATTAAATTAATAACTTAATATTTTAATTTTAATTTTTTTAGGCTCATCGTGGCATGATAATTGGAGCAAAAGTGCTGCTAAAGCAGCTCAATCAATACAAAGTATTGGAAAATGCGTTTAAAATGTATCCTCATTACAACCTTACACTTACAGGTAAAGTAAAAATTAATAATTCTAAAAGTTAAATTAATATTGATTTCAAAACTTAGTTTGAAAATAAAAACCTTTTTTGTAGGAAAAAAGTAATGATATATATTTTTGTTTTTAGCTAAATTATAATTCAGCACATAAGAAACCTTTTATGATTTAAATGAATACTGTAGACATCGTGAAATTTATGGTGAATTAAAAACAAATTTTATTAGTTTTCTGTAAAAACTCAGTTCAAACATTAATTAAGAAAAAAATGATCTCACTTTATTCAATCGAATAATACTTTTTTCTCAACTTTGTTTTTTATTCAATTCAAGAAAATTACGTAGACCAAAAACATATCGAAACAATAAGTCAGAATTAAAATTATTTATTGATCTTTTTTACTCAAAGTACAATACATTATTCTTTCTTAATCTCTTTTTTACATTGCAAACTAAAAATTTTCTGTTAATTATAGTTATAATTCTTTGTTTGTCCTTGTTTATAACTCAATTTATTTAGAAATGAATAATTCATTTTTGATACTCTATATAATTAATAAAATTATGTAATAATTGATTTAAAGAAAAAATTGTAATAAAAATTAATTATAGTGCATTTTTTTCTAGGTCACAGTCTGGGTGCTGGTCTATCAGTGCTATTAGGTTTACTTATTCGTCCACGTTATCCTAATTTGAGAGTTTACGCTTTCGCGACACCAGGTAAAGTTGTGAGCCTCTCCCCTTAATTGTTATTATTATTTAATTCAATTATTATCTACAGTTATTTTCTTATTATTTTATAAAGTAGTACATTAGCGTTTTATATAATTAATGGCGTTTCTTGCTTCAGCTGGCTTACTTAGTCGAGAGGCCGCAAAAGTAACGGAAGAATTCGTACTAACGATAGGTCTCGGTGATGACCTTGTGATGAGACTGAGTGTCGATAGCATGGAAAATTTCAGAACTTCATTGCTCATTACTTTGCAGGCTTGCAGATTACCAAAGGTACAAACATTGTTTGTACCGATTTAAACAAAAAAAATTACCTTGATTGCATGAAAAAAATTAATAAATTATAAAAAAGAGCAATAACTGTAAAAAGAAAGTAATAACTTATAAAAAGGTGTGATAAATGTATAATTGATGTTATAAATTTACAGTATAGAGTTATTTGGAATGGATTTGGTTACGCTTTATTTGGGGTCCCGGACAGAGATTTAAACAAAACTTGGAAAAATGGAAATACCATTAATTCGATTCCAGGTCATTTGCCATTGTTATCAGAATCGTCATCGAAGAGACAGACAGTACGAATTGTATTCTAATTTATTTAACTTTATTGACAGTCATGTTTTATAAAAATGAAAAGTAACTTTCCAGAATAAAAGTGGCTTTTATTTATTTTCTAAGGATAAAAATTAAATTTTTATTCAGAATAAAAGACATTTGAATCTATTTTTTAAGGAACAAATGATTTTGGAAAAAGACGTGGCAAGGCGAAGATATTCCCAAGTCAGACTTTATACAGCTGGACGGATCCTTCATGTTGCAAAATGCAAAAATCCAAATGTCGACAAAAAAGTGTAAGCAAAATTTATGTAATTCTGTAATCACACATGTTTTTACAAATTTCAAATTTATAAGTAATTCCCTTTCATCATAATGAACTTTCATTTTTAATTTGTAAATCATGAATATTTATGGGGTAAAAAAATTTCAGAAAACGAAGTAACAAAGACACAAAATACGAAATGCGATGGGCTCAACCGGAAGACTTTATGGAACTATCAGTGATGCCTCGCATGCTTCTCGATCACTTGCCAGAGAACTTGGAACGCGCTCTAAGCACATTAGTTTGTCAACAAAAGGAATTGCCTGTTTACTGAGACAATTAATGATCAAATCACGAAAGTGGAAATGCCTGGCATTTTTCGAAACAGTGTGTCAGACCATTCAAAAGAAAAAAATAAAAGTATAAAACTGAACAAAATTAATTTGTTTTTCGTACAAAATACAGTATTTTATTTAACCAATCGCAATTGATTTAACATCAATTTCTTTTTACACGTTATTTATACATATTAATTATTAATATTTAAATTAAATTGTTACAAAATTTTAAACAGTCTTTAGAATATACTTACGAAACAAAAAAATGACAAGTAATATAATACACATGTAAAATTTTTAATCAAAAAACAATAAATGAAGAAGAAATATCTCTTTTTTATTAATAATGATTATTTAATATATAAATTTTAACAAATTTGCGAATTTGAAAAACAGTGTACAAAATATCTCAGATACTTTGAACACGTGGAAACTTACGAATTACAGTCTGTACAATATTATACAAATTATAATTTTAAAATAATAAACTGTAACATAACTTTTACAGCTAATCAATAAATTTTTTGTTTCTTTTTCTGGGTACTAACGTTACTTTCTCGAGTAATTAAAACTGCACGATAAAATTGTAAATGCTAATACTCTTTTTTTATTGCAATTACGGCGGAAAATGTAGGCTTTTACAAAAGCCAGGTGACGATCCGTAGGAAAATTTGTCAAGGGCACTCTCGTTGTCCATTGAAAAAGATTCGTCCATGAAATCATCGTCGTCTTGTGTGATCACATTCTTCGACGAAGAATCGATGCTCATTGGTTCACTGCTGCTTGTTGAAGGTGAGTTTATTTGACTGCTGTAATAGCTGTCTCGTATCCGGTGTTCGCTGAGTTTCAGCAGATAAGGGTCGAAGGGGAAAAAGGTTTCCAGAACCATATCGGAATTGCAATTCAACACTGGTAAAGTCATTCGCTTGTTGCGCTCAATAATCGAGTAGCAATAAGCCAATTGGTGGTTTCGAGCAACAGCAGCAAAATTTTGTACAACAGCAGGCTGACAAACTTTTAGAGGATTCAATCTGCAGGATACTATTTTTGTTAGGTTGAGATTTTGTAGGAACATTAAATCTGTAAAAATTGTAAAGTATTAATTATGAATATATTTTGTTAAAACGGTTTTATAAAAATAATAATAAAAAAGTTACTTTTCTTTCCGTCTGTGAGTTCTTTATTTCTGAAAGCTATCAAATAAAAAAGTCCTTGGCACATGGCATAAAAAACAATATGAGCTCTCTTATCGTTATTTACATTTTGTAAACTGTCCTGCTGGATGTAACTGTGAATCCAGTTTGACATTTCACTGATAACTTCATGCAGTAAACTGAAACATACAAAAATAATTTATAATTAAAATCTTCTTAATGTTTGGTAATTCTTTAGATTTTTTTAAACTTATTTACCTTAACGGTGTGATTTTTGATCTGGCAAGTAAACTCGAAATGTAACAAAGAGCATACTGCCGCACAAGAGCTGGTGCATTAAGATCCGAAATTTTAAGCCATAAAAAGCGAACAAATGCATCGAGTACACTAGATTTGAAACTACAAATATAAAACATAATAAACTGTACATGATGACTGGCATGTGTTCTTAAAATAATGTTATCAAAACAGTAAATAAGATCGTGAAGAAGACTCTTGAGTTTGTCCATATTTAATTTGCCATCTTCATAACACGTCCGATGCACGAAGGCAAACATCACTTCCATACTCACATCAAAAGTGTGAATCAATTTTTTCATAGTTTCAAATTGGTTTTTGTCGGCCATCGACTGGGCCGCAGCTTCTGCGAGATTATTCGAATCAACGGCATCAAAGCAATTTATGTCGTCGTCGGTCATATCGATATCATTTAATTCTTCCATTTCCTCTAATGGAATACGAACATCCAGAAATGCCAATCTGAAAATTATTACAAAAAAACAAAACATTAAAACTAAAAAAATTATGTTAAAAGTTAAAATTTAAAACATCATAATCTAAAAATTAAAAATACAAATGAAAAGTACAATTTAAAATTAAAAGATTTGAAAACTCATAATACTAATTTTTAAATTTACCTATCGAAAATCATAAATAAAATATCTCTTCGTAATGTAGGTGCATATTCCACAATTCTTAACAAATGTAACAAATAAACTTTGTTCACATGCGTTCCCATAAAATAGTGAGGATATGCATGTTTTAAGGATTTCATAAATATGTCGGTCGACCTAAAACAGAAAAAAGTAATTTTATTAACTAATCACAATTTAATATAAATTGTTGTTTTCTTTCAAATAATGACAAATATAATATTTACAAAGGTTTATTTTTCAATAAAATTTGAAAAATATCGTGAACATGATTTGCTTTATCTGATTCTTCTTTTGGAAACTCCAGGCCCTTCCATTCTTTTTCATCTGAAAGCGTTAATTTGGCAAGAAGTTTATCAATTACGAATTTGTAGTAATAACTGTGCATATCCATTAAATCATCGATAAATTTTTTGTATAAAGATGTAACTTCCAGAGATATAGTTCGCTACTCGATATCCATTAAAACTTCGACAAAACATTTGTGAACAGATTTTAGAAAAGATATACATTCTCTTACATCGTTTAAAAGTTTTATAAATTCTGTATCCTGAAATCATAAATTTTTTTTCTTTTTATTATTAATGTTTTTATTGAATATATGTATCAATACTGTACTGATTATCTATTTAGGCGTTTGCCTGATAAATAAAATAATAAATAGTTGTAAAATCATAATTTAAAACAAAAAATTATTTCTTTCTAATTTATAGTGTTTCAATTTTGTATTTATAATTATAATTATAATTATTTCATAATAATAATTACTTTGGTCTGTGCATTTTGAAGTATCCTTACTATTTCTTCAAATTTCGGGTCATTTTGTTTACATTCAGCATTAATTAAAAGTTCTGATAAATAAGTAGATATTATTGACATCTGCAAATAACAAAATTTAAAATTAAACAACATTTCTTAAGGAATAAAAAACTCACTTTTACAATTTAAATGTTTGCTATTACTTTGTATGAAATATTATTAGTGTATTCATAACTTACGGGGAATTATTGCAAAAACAAATTGGAAATTTGTAAATAAAAAAATTTAAATTATTCTCTATTCAAACTAAATAAATTATCAATAAACTTAATTTAAATTATGTCTGTCACTATGACTTACGTTAATTTTTTTGCAAAACTGTAAAATTGTATTATGCACAAAACAATACGTGAAAAATCAAGGATTAAATTCCATCGAAAATACCTTTTTTATGGATGAATAATTATTATCAAGCATAATTTTGTATCTTGTTATTATTGTTGAAAATTTAGCTGTCAAATACTATTTCTCTTCTAAAGGTTATGTTGACATGCCGCTTTGCATGTACAATCTTCTTTCCATTGTAAATTGATTTCTGATTGGTTATTATCGAAGTAAAATCTATACAAAAAACTTGTCTCTTTAAAAAAATATATAAATTGAAGAAAAGTTACGTCGCAGTTTTATAATTTATTGTTAGATGCTTTTTTAAAAAGAAAATTATTAATCAAGTTACTAATCACTTTTTAATTAAAAATCAACAAATATAAAACTTTACTGTCTCTTTCTAATCACACAAAGTAACAAAGGATAAACTACATCTCCTGTCATTGTTGTTACTAAAACCAGAGAAACTTTTAATAGAAATGTCTGAGATTTTTTAAATTTTGTGTATTTATATTAAGCTAATAAAAATGTCGATATTTACGTTAAACATAACTTTCAGACGTTTGTCTGTTCTCGGAAAATGTAAGTTTTAATTTACTTTCATTGTAATCATAATTATTTATCAGAAACATTCAACTTTTATATAAACATAACCTCAATTAAGTCGACAACTTCAATAACAAAATTGATAAATAATTAAACTTTATGTTTGAAAACTGTTTTTAACTTTGTTAATTTTCAATTAATCTGCATTTTTCTATTATTTTATACTAGTTGACATTTAATTTTTCATTAAAACAAAATGTTCAAATATTTACATTATATAATAATAATAAAATGAGGTAATGATAATAATATGATAATGATAATATAATATAGTAAATTAAACTTATTATAAAATAATTCTTTAACAAATATTTTTCGCAGCTATCAACATAAAACATTATCACACCTACAAACAATCGGAGCACTTGAAAGCATTGTCATTTTTGCAGTCAACTAATCTGCACCAGGACCAACTAAAAAGTGTCAAAGACTCACTTGTCATTTTGTCACCACTACCTAACCTCGATTTAAATGTTCCCAAAAACGGTTCGCTAATAAACCGAATAATTGAGTCTCCTCTAAAAATCAAGCATGAAATTGAAAATCCTCTAAAAATTGTCGTAGAAAAAATTGACAAAACGCCAGAGGTGTCACTGGACCTGCCAACAAATGGCACATTAACACCAAAAATTGCTGCTTACGATCCGAAGAGAATTTCAAGACAATCAATGTTAAAAATTCGACGCAGAAAAATAAAGAAACATAAACGTCAGAAGCTGCGTAATAAAAGGGAAGTGCTGATGATGAAGATAAATATCCGTAGAGGGGTGAAGAGGGAACAGTTGTTCCAGGCCGAACTCTGGGGAAAAGTCAAAGAGGCGCAGAAATTTAATGCTAAGGAGTACGTTACCAGTCGGATTCATGAGCTCACGAAAGAACGCATTCCACCGGTTTATCAAGGTCACATTATTCCAGAAGCTATGGTCAGAAAGTTTATGGAGGAAGATAGAAAAAAGAAGGAGAAAAAAAGGAACAAGCCACGTTTGACACTGTAAATATTGTAAAAGTTTTCAAAGAAAAATAAATGTTATAAACTTGAATGGAGTTTTGTTTGTTTTTAAATAGAATTTAAAAATATCAATTTTATCCATCGTTGATAAAATTAAAAACAGAATTTTTTTATATAAGTACATTAAATTATCAATCAATTTAAAAATTGAATATTTTAATTTATTTATGTATAAAACTTGGAACTATTTTTTAATTTTCAAACATGTAAACTTTCTTTGTCCGTAAATTGAGTGTCAAAAATTCTGTATTTAATTTCAATTGTAAAATCCTGGTTTTTTTCCGGCTCATTTGCAGTTGAACATGTTTTCACAACTTCTCCACGTCTTGAACTGGTTGTCCGTAATAAATTAAAATCAAAAATTGAGTAATTCATTATAGCATTATTTTTGTCAAAAAGAACACCGATCAAACGAGTTTTCTTTGGAGAAATTTGTTTGTAATAAGGCACCACAGTTATAAGAAAATCTACAAAAATTTGAGTTTCGCCACTGTAAACAAATTGGGCGAATAGATTTTTTTCATTGGCATTCCCATGTTTTGTATACAGTATAGGGGAGAATGGGGCAATGAGGGCCAGCGGCCAATGCGGGCCACCTATTTATATAAAAACGGCTTTTGTGTTAATAAAACCAATATGATAATTAAAAAGTTTGTTGAAAAATAATAATACTGACAAAAAAAAATTATTCGATAAAAATAAAATTAATCTTTTGATTAACGAAAGTATAATTCTGACACTTCTGATCTAATTTTGGCCCTTACAATAACAATTATGTTTAGAATTACACACGATTTTCCATTAAATATTATAACTTTTTCGTCAAGTTTGACTAATTTTAATACAGTTTCTAATTTTTTTATTTGCAAATATTATTGTTTATTATGTATAATTAATGATTATTGTTCAAAACTTCTATGTGGGCAATCAGGGCCACCTGATATATCAAAAGAGTGGGTAATGCGGGCCATGTAATCACAGATAATTCAAATCTCTTTGATTGTCGGTATTTTTGTGTTGTACTGATTTTAACAAAAAAAAAGTATTTTACTTATGTGTTTTTGTTTAATTTAATATTTAAGTAAATATTTTGACAATATTTTCTTACCAAAGAATAAAACTTTTTCAAATCATTTGAAGATTCTTTTAAAATTTGATAC
>JABFPM010002196.1:0-17407 GCA_022817325.1 Idris sp. 1 HC-2018 | reverse complement strand
CAGTCGAAATAAAAAAGAAAAAGCAATTCAAAAAAGTGTTGGAAAATTTCATTTCAATTTATAAAATGCTAACATATGTTTGTCTCTTGAAATGCAGCATTCTTATTGGTAGATATAGGCGTTACTATATGCCAACTTCAAGTGGTCATGACTTTTTTATAAATGGATGGAATAAATATAATATATATAGATAGATGGATGGATGGATGGATCAACAATTTCTATAACTTAAACAACAATTTAAAACAAAAATAAATATTTTAATTTTTTTTATTTTATATATATGTACATTTTAATTATTTTTTTTCATTTAGGAAAGGTGTTTAGTAAAAACGGAGTTTAATAATAAATGCAATATTTATTCATTTATTTATTCATGTAAAAAAGAAAAAGTTATAATTTATTTATTTAAAAAAATATATTGAGCAGCTAGATGTTAAAACTCGACGAGCACTCGAAACTGCAAATTTTGTAGAAATTGTTGTTTTGAACTTTACGTCAAATTTAGATTGAAATTTTATAAAAATCATAGTTTGCATGGTATAAGTATAACCGAAGGAGTTGTTCCTTATGACAAAAGAAACTTTCATGCCAAATATGAACAATTTTTGTATTATAGTATAAAAAATACAAGTGTCACGCGACCGTCAACGTCGCCCACCGTTTTGAAAAATGGTGTTTGCAATAACTAAAAGCTCATAATTTTAATATTACTATACAACAATTTTTGCTTTTAGTTATTGCAAATATTTATTTTCAAAACGGTGGGAGACGTTGACGGTCTCGTGATACTTGTATTTTTTATACTATAATTCAAAAATTATTCATATTTGGCATGAAAGTTTCTTTTGTCATAAGGAAAAACTCCTTCGGTTATACTTATACCATCCAAACTATGATTTTTATAAAATTTCAATCTAAATTTGACGTAAAGTTCAAAACAACAATTTCTACAAAGTTTGCAGTTTCCAGTGCTCGTCGAGTTTTTACATATAGCTGCTCAATAAATTACATATATTAAGATTGATAAACTAATAATAAAAAAAAGGGCGCATCATTGATCTTGCCGGCAACGTATAGAGTAGGTCCATTGGCAGTTGCTGTGGCATCGGCATTTGTTGCAGAGGCATAGTAGCCGGTGGCACTGTAGACCATGATGCATCCTTTTTTTTTAAATTTTGTTTGGTCCTCTTCTGTTGCATCCTTGTTTGCTTGCGGTTCGCCTAAAACAAAAAAGCATTTAATAATTTTTTTGATTTACTTAATATATATATTTAATTATTATCAATGTTATACATTGTATTATAAAATACTGATGGAAAAATTGTCAAAAAACCTTGTTCAAGCACAATGAACACTAAAATATTTTTACAAATGTATGTTTATTAGGATGGTTCAAAAAAACCTCATTTTGGAATTTTATATATTACACCCCCTACAATTAAAGTTCATCTTTAGGTAAAATTTTTGCCGTATTACAAATTAGATATGATCAATCTTAAATGGTCGCTACCGGCCCTAAAAAGTTTAAAGTTTACTGAAAATAGTCAAAAAATTAGCAGTTTTGTTTTTTAAATAACTTGTTACTATTTCAAAAAGTGTACCTTCCGATTAGTTGGCTCAAAAGCTTATTAAATTTTGCGTGTTTTTAGCTATTGTATAGCTAATTCTGTTAAGTCGTAACTATTTTAATGCAAATTCAAAAATATGGAAAAAATGATTTTTTTTTTTTTTTTTTTTTTAATTGGGGAAAAATGGATTTTTTTCAAAGAATAATTATTGCAACACTTTTTGTTTGAAATCTATTGTTAAGCAAGAATTCTGATTTAAGTCTGAACATTTTTCAGTGGTTTAAAAAAGTCAATAATTTTTTATTATTAAAAAATTTTGAAATTATAAAATTTTATACAATTATTGACTTTTTTAAATCACTGAAAAAAGTTCAAATTTAAATCAAAATTATTGTTTAACATTAGATTTCAACTAAAAAAAGTGTAGCAATAATTATTCATTGATTAAAGTCCTTTTTTCCATGATTTTGTTGAAACAAATTTTAAAAAATTCATTTTTTTCATATTTTTGAATTTGCATTAAAACAGTTACGATTTCACAGAATTAGCTTTAATATTAACATACATTTGTAAACATCTTTACTGTTCGTACAGTTTGAACAGGCTATTTTTTTAGAATATTAACATTTCCAATATTACGATTCAAAATTTACCTGTTCTGCATTCAGAATTTTGCCACCTTTTCCCCGCACGACAGAGCTACCTCGGTTTGAAGATAGCGGCGAATCTCGTCGCCGTGAGTTTCTACCTTCACGATGACGTGAGCTGCTTCGCTCTCGTCGCCGAGAGTCCACCTCACGGTGACGTGATCTACTATGCTCTCGACGACGAGAGCTCTTACCACAGTTGCGTGAGCTGCTGCGCTCTCGTCGCCGGAAGTCCTTCTCACGGTGACGTGATCTACTATGCTCTCGACGACGAGAGCTCTTACCACAGTTGCGTGAGCTGCTGCGCTCTCGTCGCCGAGAGTCAGTTTCACGGTAACGTGATCTACTATGCTCTTGACGACGAGAGCTCTTACCACAGTTGCGTGAGCTGCTGCGCTCTCGTCGCCGAGAGTCAGTTTCACGGTAACGTGATCTACTATGCTCTCGGCGACAAGAGCTATTAACACGAGTGCGTGAGCTGCTGCGCACTCGTCGCCGAGAGTCCACCTGACGAGCACGTGACATACTACGCTCTCGGCGACTTGAGCTACTGTGTTTCGGTAGAGCCTGTGCGTGCTGCTGTTCTAACTCCTGGAATTGTAGCTGCAACGGTTGTTCTGGCTGGTGGGCCGGTACGTGCCATGGTTGTTGCGGCTGCTGTGGCAGGATCTGCTGCGAATGTTGTGACAATCCCAGCCTCAGTTGTCCCATCTGCTGAGGAGGTTCCTGCCGCAACTGCGGTGTTGGGACTTGTTGCAGCTGTTGTAGCGGTGCCTGACGCGGTGGTTGCACTGCAAAAAATTTAATTATCTTTATTTTATTTTTTTTAAGATGGTAATACTTCATTTATAAAATGAAGACATTCCTAGTGCAAACAATTTTGCTGAAAAATTCTCCAAATTTCTGAATATAAGTCTCCAAGAGTCTGCAAAAGAGCCAAAAAGATCTGGAAAATGATTCACAAACATTGAAAAACTCTGAACATATGTGACAAAACATCTGAAAAAGCTGATAAATAATTACAAAAGTCTGAATATAACTGAAAAGTCCACATTTTCAGCTTTTTTCAGATTTTTCCTATTTTCCATTTTTTTTGTAGAGCGATAAGTATGGATTTTACAATTTTACACTTATTATTATTATTATTCTTTTTAGACTTATTTTTAGAATTTTTCAGTTTTTCCGAATTTTATAGTATACATTCACAGAAGACCTTTACCGAAATTTTTCTATTAATTCAAAAACACTAAATAACAATTTATAACTTGTTGTTCAAGTTTTATGCATTTTTTTAATAAATTTGTAGTGGGTTTATTCTTAATATAAAACCTATGGTTTTTTTTTATTAATGTATTACCTACCAGAGAACGAACACAAATATACTGAGAAAACAGGATTTGCTGAGTTTTTTTATAATTTTCTCTCCATAAAAGTAAAATGTACCCAAAATCTTTGTTTTATTAATATAAATTTTTTTTATATTTAATTCTATTAAGAAAAAAACACTACAAATGTAAAAAAAAATTAATAAAACTTGAACAACAAATTAGAAACTGTTATTTAGTGTTTTTAAATTCATAGAAAAATTTCGGTAAAGTCCTTCTGTGAATGTATTCTATAAAATTCGGAGAAACTGAAAAATTCTAAAAATAAGTCTAAATACAGCTGTAAATTTCTACAAGCCAAGCAAATCGCTTTACAAAAAAATAAAAAAAATCGAAAAAATTCTGAAGAAGATAAATTGAAACTTTTCAGCTGTTTTCAGATTTTTTTTAGTTTCTACAGACGTTTTTCCAGATGTCTTCAGAATTTTTCGAAGTCTTTAAGTCATCTCAGACATTTTCGACTCTATTCTTAGACTTTTCGAGACTTAATTTCATTAATTTGCAAACATTTTCAGCAAATTTTTTTCCACTATGGATAAATAATATACCCATATTTGCGGTGCCCGGATGCTGTGGCAGGGCTTGCCACGGTTGTCCATCCTGCTGTGGTAGCAGTAACTGCTGTGGTGGCGGTGCCTGTTGCGGCTGCTGCGGCAGCGGGGCGTGCCGCGAATGATGCGGCATCTGGGGCTGTACTTGCTCTGGCAGCTGCGGCGGAGCCTGCCCTGGCTGCTGCGGCAGAGCTTGTCGCAACTGCTGTCTCGGGACCTGCTGCAGCTCTTGTGGCGGTGCCTGACACGGTGGTTGCACTACAAAAAAACTAATATTATTATTAATTTTTTTGTTTAAGAGGATGTCAAACAAGCTAATTACCGACATTGCAGTTTTCTAGAATAAAATTAATATTGGAATAATTTACTAATTTCAAGAGTTGACGTCGATTTTCTCATTTCTTTTCTACATTTTCTCAAAATATCTAAGGATTTCAATGTAAATTAAAGCCAAAAAACTGTCCCGCGTTTTCGAAGTGAGAAAAAAACGCGGGACAATTTTATGGCCTCATTTCGTTTTATACATACTTTTTATTTTTTTAGTTAAATTCTCCCAACATCAAAGAATCGACGTGCACTCTTTATTTATAACAATTTTGTGAAATTGAGCTGTTAAAATGAAAGTCCCTAACTCCGTGACTGTAGATCTCTGAGATCCTCTTGAGATGTCAAAACAGTTATAAAATAAAGACATTCGTAGTAGAAAAAAATTGGCTGAAAAGGTCTGCAAATTCAAGGAAATGAGAAAAATATCCAAACATGTCTGAAAATGACTTACAAACAGTGAAAAATTGTTAAAATATTCGAAAAAACGCCTGAAGAAAGCTGAAAAATAATAAAAAAAAGTCTTTATATGGTGGAAAAGTCTTAATTTTCAGCATTCCCAGATGTTTCCTATTTTTTTTGCAGAGCGATTGCTTTTTAGAAATTTACAGCTCTCTTTAGACATTTTTTGGAATTTCTCAGTTTTTCCAAATTTTTGAGAATATATACAGAAAAACTGTATCGAAATTTTTTTATGGATTCAAAAATACTAAATAACGATTTTTAACTTGTTGTTGAAGGTTTATTCATTTTTTAAATAAATTTGTAGTTAGTTTATTCTGAATAGAATTATTTATAAAAACATAGAAATTATATTAATAAAACAAAGATTTTGGGTACATTTTACTATTGTGGGTAGAAAATTATCAAAGAACCCAGCAAATTCTTTTTTATTAAATAATTTTTTTTTTTTGATAAATTTATTAAGAATAAACTAACTACAAATGTATTAAAAAAATGAATAAACTTTGAACAATAAGTTAGAAATCGTTATTTAGTATTTTTGAATCCATACAAAAATATCGGTCCAGTTTTTCTGTATGTATTCTCAAACATTCAGAAAACATGAGAAATTCTAAAAAAATTCTAAAGAGAGCTGTAAATTTCTAAAAAGCAATCGCTCTGCAAAAAAAAAAAAATAATTAAAACACTGAAAAAAGGTGAAAATTAGAACTTTGGAGCTTTTTTCAGATTATTTCTCTGTTTTTTAGATGTTTTCTTAGATATCTAAAAAGTTTTTCAAATTTTTCAAGTCATTTCCAGACCATTTCTGACTTTTTCGGCTCTATTTTCAAACGTGTTTAGATTTATTTAGAAATTTGCAGACATTTTCAGTAAATTTTTTTCCATTGATTAGAATTTTGACCAATAATAGACGAATAAAAGTTTGAAGTTGTTTACTTCATATTTATTTCAATAATTGACAACGTTTCAATGCAAATTTGACATCAAACAAATAATTACATTTTTATTACAAATCATGCTCTCTTAAAAAACTAAGTATAAGGAGGGTCAAGATTTAAATTAAAGAATTTGGATTCTTTATTATTTATGGGAAACATTGCTAATATGCTATCTGGTGTGAAAATTTACAAATAAAAAATTTAAAAAACATTACAAATATAAGCTGATTAATTTAAAGGTGTTGTGAGAAAGTTATTAATGAAAATTTTGTTCAGAATTAATTTAATTATGTTGCTAAATTTTTTTTATCTGTTTGTTTGTTTAGTGTTTCGTTAGTTTTTATATGCAGCATTTTAGAGATATCTCTTCTATAACAGTAAAAATTGAGGAACATGTACAAATTAATTCTGAAAAAAAATTTCATTAATAACTTTCTCACAACACCTTTAAATTAATCAGCTTATATTTGTAATGTTATTTCAATTTTTTATTTTTAAATTTTCACACCAGATAGCATATTGGCAATATTTCCCACAAATAATAAAAAATCCAAATTTTATAAATTAAACCTTGACCCTCCTTAAACTTAGTTTTTTAAGAGAGCATAATTTGTTATAAAAAATGTAATTATTTGTTTGATGTCAAATTAGCATCGAAACGTTGTCAATTATTAAAATAAATATGAAATAGACAACTTCAAACTTTTATTCGTCTATTATTGGTCAAAATTCCAATCAATTAAAGATTTTACATAGACGTTATAGATAATTATAAAAATTTTTTCCACTATGGATAAATAATATACCCATATTTGCGGTGCCCGGATGCTGTGGTAGGGCTGGCCACGGGTGTCCAACCTGGTGTGGCAGCTGTACCGTTTTTGGTGGCGGTGCCTGTTGCGGCTGCTGTGGCGGCGGGCCTTGCCGCGAATGGTGCGGCATCTGAGGCCGTACCTGCCCTGGCGGCTGCGAAGGTACTTCCCGAGGCTGCTGTTGCGAAGCCTGCCGCGGCTGCTTTGGCGGTGCCTGCCACGGCTGTTTCGGCTGCGGTGGCGATGCGTGCCGCGACTGCTCTGGAAGTGCCTGCTGCGGCTCGTTCGGCTGCTGTGGAGGATCATGCTGCGGAATCTGGGGCCGTTGTTGCTCCGGCGGTGCCAGCCCTGACTGCTGCAACGGCGTTTGCAGTTGTGCCGACCGTCGAGTCACTATCTGCAAACAAAACAGTTATACTTATAAGTTTAATTTATCTATATATTTAGTTTAATTATATAATCAAAATTTAGAAAAAAAACATAAACATAAATAACTAAAAAAACCTTAAATGAAGTTGTTATATTACAAGAATATTGCAAAACAAAAAATATACTTATATACGTTTCAACTAACCTTTGTTTTTGAAACAGTTTTACAATTTTTCTTTGGTTCTGAAATAAAAGAAAGAAAACAATTAAATAATGAAACTGTAATTTTAATTAATTAAATTACACTTTCATATTAATTAATTTATTTTCATAATTTAATACAAAATATATATAAAACAATTTTACTTACTTGCCATTGTTAGAAAAAAAACAGTGTTGCATCAACAAAATTCTTTTCTAAACTGAACACACTGATGTGAACTTTTTTTACGAAAATCAAAACAAACGCAGGTGCGGCAACCTAAGGCAAGGAGCCCCGACAACAGAAAGTTTAGAATTTTTAGAAAATTTAAAAAAGAAATAATAATTTAAAGAAATAATTAAAATTAAATTAATGTTGTTAACAGTTTTGTTTGTTTTATATTTATAATATATAAAGAAAATCTGCTAATCTATCAAATTCGATTGTGATATTCAAATATTTTCTAGTAAACAAACTCTGAAGTATAAGTCTCGGCACGTGAGCGTTGATTCACCGTCGAAACACCGTTGATCCACCGTGCAGACACCGTCGAGACTTACACACTAGGAAAGCGCCATATTGAAAGTAGTATGTTTATATGACAGAAAGTTAGAAAATTTCTCAAGTGAACACATCATTATAAAAGTTAATGAAAACTTTTTTTATATTTATTAACAATATAACGAGTTTATTATTGTTTTCTTTACTGAAATTATTTGCAAATCGTGTGTGAATAACATAATTGTGTTTACAATTTAGTAATTAATATTGTATTCAAATTTGATCGGAGTTTAAATTTTAAATCGAAGTTTTATTTGTAATTGAAAAATGGGACACAAAAAAGCCAGAAATAAGAAACGTGCAGCTGTGTCGAGGAAAATAATTAACCAAAAAAAGTAAATATATTTAATGAATAAAAATTTATTACAAAATAACAACAAATCTTCCAGACATTTGCATACTATAATTTATCTCTATTTAATATAACCTTCTGCCAAATTTCAAGTACTTGGGTACCACAGAACTGATTTTTGGTTTGGACATAAAATATCTTTTGACATATAAATATTGAAATTAAAGTATTTTTATAATATTTTGTTAACAATACAAAAATAAATTAAATTTATTATTTATATGTCAACGCATATTTTATAGACATAAAAAGCCAAAATTAGTCCTGCAGTAGGCAGGTAATTGAAAATTTGGCAAGAAGTTGTTTTAAATATAGATAAACTAGTATGCTAAGTTTCATGTCATGAGATGAATTCTGAGAAAAATTATAGCATCGAATATATCTATATGTGCATCCCCAAATGTAAATAATACAAGTTTCCAGATGAATCAAATTCTTCTTGATGATAAAACTTTATCTAGAATTCAATTCGTGACATAAAATTTTGCATACTAATTTTCAAGTACGTGGGTATCACATATCTGATTTTTGGTTTTTATGTCAAAATAATTTTTCACGTAATTAATAAAATTAAAGTATTTTTGTAATATTTTGTTAATTCTACATTAAAATGCTCATTGTAATGATGAAAACCAAAATCAGATTTGTGAATGCCAGGTACCTAAAAGTTGGCAAAAAGTTCCATTAAATAGAGATAAACTTGCATGCAAAGTTTCAAGTCACAAGATGAATTTTAGACAAAGTTGTCTTATCAAGAAGAATTTAATTCATCTGGAAACTTTTATTAATTATATTTTAGAATGCACACACACACACACACACACATATATATATATATATTAGGGTGTGTGGGGGGGGGGGCAAAAACCCTATTTTTGGGTACTTTTTGCACATTCGTATCCGCAAAGTGGTTTAAATTAATCGGATTACGTCAGTTTTCGGATATGTTATTCCCACATGAATGCCTTTGAAGGGCCACACAAATTTATCCACTTCACCCTTCATTTAACCTTGGGCCCGGGCATATTGAAATTTAACTTATTTGTAAAATTTTTACGAAAGTATAATTTTTTGCTTCAAATTATGTTTATTATACTGAAATCGATTTAAAAAAACGAATAAGTATATTTTACAAATCAAATTCTTCTGTAATTTAATGTTTAAAATCATAATTAGATATATTTTGTAAATAAAATGTAATAAAAAAATATTGCTAATATCGCTATATATGAAGAACTTTAGTGATTTCAGAATAATTTGATTTGTAAAATATACTTATTCGTTTTCTTTTTCGAAAAAATGATCATTTATCCAAAAAATCATTCACAAATTTGTTGGGCCAGTTTTTGAATATTTTCTTAACATATTCTGCAATTTCGATAAGTTTTACGTTAGAACTGATATATTTAGAAATTTTTAGGCCTGTTAAATTGAAAATGTGTGCGCTGAAAAAAGGAATCGAAATCCGTTCAGAACTTGATGGATTAAATAACTTTTTATTTAAAAATGTAAATGAGGGAAATCAATCGTAAGATTTGTACAATTTATTGAGAGAACCGTGTATTTATTACTCAAGACAAGTAAAAGTGAAATATTAAATACTAAAATTTTTATATCTTAATGAAATAGTGATTAGTTGAATAATAATGAAATTATTTTTTTTTTGTTTGTTTGAAGGCAGTTTACCTGGGCCCTGAAAAAAGAACACGTTGGTAACGGTGTAATTAATGATACTGAGATCAGCGATGGTAGCAAATACAATAACGCTGATAATAAAATCCCTTCAGCACATCGTAATTTTGTCAATATTGAACATTTATTTTCAGAGTTACACAGAACATTTGATGAACACAACCAAACAAATAGATGCGAATTTAAAGATTGGAAGTTACAAAAGGTAAACAATCTAGCACTTAGAACAGAAGTATTCTTTCGCTGCGAAACTTGCAATTATCGATGCAGTATTTTCGCACAAGGTGACACTGATGGTGTCATGGATATAAACAAAGCTGCAACGCTTGGGACAATTACAAGTGGTGTTGGATATGCACAGCTGTGTGAAATATTAGCAGCTATGAATGTCGAATGTATGTCTCCTAATTCGTACTCGTACTATCGTGAAAAAATAATTGAACAATTAAAAATTACTGCTGAACAATCTATGGCAAATGCAGCAGATCTTGAAAGGAAAAAAGCTATTGCAAAAGGAAATGTTATAAATGGTTTACCTTGCATAGATACTGTCGCCGATGGTCAATGGGGTAAGAGGTCTTATGGTCACGGTTATGATGCTTTATCTGGCTCAGCAGCAATATTAGGAAATGAAACCAAAAAAGTCCTTTTTGTTGGTGTTCGAAACAAGTATTGTGCCTGTTGTGATTACTACGATCGGAAAAACCTTCCTTGTAAAGCTCACACATGTTACAAGAATTTCGATCGAAATGCCAGCTCAACAAGCATGGAAAGTGACATAATAGCTGAAGGATTTAAAAGGAGCATTGAGATGCATGGGCTCATATACAAAACGCTCATTGCTGATAACGATAGCAGTGTTTATGCAAGTATAATACATAATAAACCATACAATGATTTAAATATTGAAGTTAATAAAATTGATTGTACGAATCATCTTTTACGTAATACGTGTAATAAACTTCGAACAATAGCTGATACTTGTATCCCTATGTATCGAAGAAATTCTGAGTATGTAAAATTACGCAAAGTTATTAAAAGTAAAATCAAAGAAATAAGAGACGAAGTTGACAAAGCTGCAATTAAAAGATACAACGAAGAGGGAAATGTTTCAGATAAAGCTGGAAATTTTTCTAATGATTTAATTGTCATAATTAATCATGTTTTTGGACAGCACAACGAATGTCAATTACATGGCTTCGATTGTACTAAGAAAAAAGACAATGTAATTAATTATGTTCCACAGTTACAACATTACGGATTATTTGAAAAAATCTGGGATGTAATGAAAGATCTGAGCTGCAGTGCTGAAAGTTTAGTGCAACGTAAGACAAATAACTGTGCAGAATTGCTTAATTCTGTTATAGCTAAGACTATTGGCGGAAAGCGGATTGACTTTGGTAAAAGAGGTTCTTATGATGCACGAATTTATGCAGGAGTTATACAGTATAATACACAGCAAGTGTTAACAGAATTAAACAAAAGTCTAAATCATACTCAGTACGATGTTGCAGAAAATTTAGAAAAACAACGTCAACTTGTTATTGCGAGAAACAAAGAATATAGGCAAATCAATGGACGTACTTCTACACATTCACAAGGTAGAACTGACAAAGATTATGGGCCAGAGGCTCAACAACCTGGATTATCAGCTGAAGTTTTGCAAAGAGAAATCGCAAAAGAAATGGCTCGATTGCGTCGCGATGCTGACGATTGGAAAAATATTGAGCGTGATACTATAGCTCAAAGTGGTTCAGAGAGATGGAGAGTACTTCGACAGAAAATGTTGACTGCCTCTAATTTCGGAAGTGTCTGCCGACGCAGAAACGATACAAGTATCGCACGATTAGTCTGCAGCCTATTGTATCCGTCTGTAAAAATCACAGCAGAAATGAAATATGGGCATGATATGGAATCAAAAGCAAGATCGGAACTTTCTGCTGTGTTGCAAAAAAATGTGCAAGTTTGTGGTTTATTTATAGATCAAAAATTGCCATTTTTGGGAGCATCTCCGGATGGCTTGATCGAAGATGATGGTATAGCTGAAATTAAATGCCCAAAGAAAGCGGAAGGAATGACAATAGATACAGCATTAGAACAATATAAAGATTTGCGAAGAATTTATAATGCAAAAAATCCATCAAAAATGAATAAATTTCACCATTATCACTATCAAGTACAAGGACAGTTACACATTACGAAAAGACAGTATTGTATGTTTGTAATGTGGAGTGACAAATCAATGAAAGTTATTCGCGTTGAGAGAGATGACAGCTTTTGGAATGATCATATGGAAGATAAATTGACGCGGTTTTATATCGATGGTATGCTTAGAGAAATAGTTGAGCGCAGAAAATTAAAACATATGCCAATAATCGAACCTGATTGGTTTGTTGATGTAAAATTGAAGCGAAAAATGAAAGATAGGAATTTAGATAAATGTAAAAAAAAGAAAAATGAAAAATATATAGTAAATGCAGCTCAAGAAAATGAGGTTCCACAATTGACAATAAATGATATTGTAAATAATTTTGTCGACCTAGCAGATCAAAACTGTTCACAGAACGTCGATAATACTATGAAAATGGATAATAAAAACCACCCTCAAGCATGGGTTGAAGTCGAAGATGAACGAGAAAAAGATGATTCTGTAATTTTTGTAGGTTGTGAAAAACAACCTGAAGATAACACTGAGCTTCGTAATCAAATATATGAACTTCAGTTCGATGATATAAATCTTAACACACTGAGACAAAATATTTTACCTGAAAAGAATTGGTTGAATGATGAGTCAATTGATGCTTTTTTAAAAGTTATTAAAATGACTAATTCATGGGTTACTCAGAGTGTGTTGAACTTATTAAGTCCTAGAAGAATTATTCCAGTTCTCAATGAAAGATGTATGCAAATAATTGGTGGGAATCAAAGCAATCACTGGCGGTGTTTGTACTATGATGGTGAGAAGCTACGACTATACGATTCAATAAAAAATTATGGTCTTTCAGAAATAGAAGAACGTTACATTAAGTTGCGTTTCCCCAAAGTTCTACAAAAAGACATAATATTTGAGAAGGTAACACAACAACCAGACGGCTGCAGTTGTGGTATTTATGCAGCAGCTTTTGCAACAACTGTAGCTTTGAATGGGAACCCTTGCAGTGAGCAATATTCCTGTGATATTGTACTCATGCGAAAACATTTTGTTGACATAATAACAAAAAAAGAATTAATACCTTTTCCCACCTATAATTAACATCATTTATAAAATGATGTAGACGCAAAAATGCAAAACATAAATGTCTTATTAAAATAGTTTCAAAAGAGTTATAATATTTGCCACGTTCTTCGAAGTGAAAAAAATGAAACTGAAAATTTGGAGTTGCCAAACTGGACGTGAGCCAAAGTAAAAAATAAATTTCCAATTCGGAGTCGTCTTTTTGACGTGAGCTGAATTTGGAAATAAAAACTTTACTTTGGAGTCGTGAAACTGCACGTGAGCCAAAGTAAAAAATAAATTTCAAATTCGGAGTCGTCTTTTTGACGTGAGCTGAATTTGGAAATAAAAACTTTACTTTGGAGTCGTGAAACTGCACGTTAGCCAATGTAAAAAATTCGACTTATTACACTTTTTGAATTATCGCGCCAGTTTTATATTTGGATGTGTGGCGCTAGTGTCGTATTCTTCACATTTGATATCTACCGTATCGACATATTTTATATATATATTTATATAGGAATATTTTTTTCTAATACCAACCTCCCAATAATCGTTTGAAACGATTGAAGAATCACCTTAAATACTTTTGAAAAATATTTTTACTCCTTTCTAAAACAAAATGAGTTCTTGCAAACTTTTCATCATTTGCTGCAGGTTTTAAATATCTCTTTAAATCATGTTGCAGAAAAGGAATAAATAATTCGTTAACAAAATTATTAAAATATTTGATAACATACTCTACAGCTGTCCTTGATAAAAGAGGATTATTATACAATGACAAAGTAAATTTAAAAATTTCATAGTCCATTTTCTCTCTAGTAATACCATCAGAATTTCTTAAGTCGTTAAAATGGTCCATTTTAATTAAACGAAAAGTAATAAATATATAAAAGAAGGAAATCTTATACTTAAATATTATTTTAGTTAAAATCAAACTTGAAGTGATATTATTTCGCTTACAGTTAAAATAATAAATAACTAAAAGTAAACTGACGTAAGCACAACGTAGAAATAAAGTATCAAAGTTGATTCAGTTTTTCTATGACATCAGTCTCTGTGGAGTACTTGCTTTTAACCTCAAACTGGTATACTACTTTTTCAATAAAATTCCAAATATGGTTACTAACTAAAGAAACTTGACAATCGAAAACTTTGATGCTTTGGAAGCAAATGTCGACTGCAAGTATAGCTGAAGGTACTTGATAAGTATGATCGCCAACAGTAACGTAAGCGGACGTTATTTTATCTAAAGTTGGTCCAACAATTATAACGTACGGTCCTTCCCGTAATTTGTGCAAAGAATGAAGTTTGCTAACAGTTTCTCTAGCTGTTTTTAAATTTTCGCTCAAGTTGTTGGTTTCCTATAAATATAAATGTTAAATTACAATCTAAAATATTCGCATAAAAAATTAATATTGTAATGATGAAAGCAAAGTTATATATTTTACCTTAACGTGAAAAATAAATGCATTCAGGGACTCGGATTTTTCAGGATGCCAAGATTTTTTGTACTCAGATTTTGCCGTTAATTTTTGGATCTTATTAAAACAATAAGGTAGCAACATTAAAGCTAACAAAATTTGGTCTCCTAGAAGAAAATAATATTAGTGTTTAATTTAATTTTTATTAGCCAAAGTAAAATATGAGATAATTGTCATGTTGGTTAATGAAATGAACGAACTTTCATTTTTTACTGATTTGTTATGGTCTAAAATTGCTTTGACTTCTGGAGCTTCTTTACCACCCTTTTTTTTAGCTATTTTTACAATCTTTGGTGACAACGTTTTCATATGCTGATTCAACAAATCTTCTGCTTTTGAAAAAAAAGAAACAAAGTCCGCTTGTATCTGTAATTAAATATAAAATTTGAGTAAATAATATATGAAATTATTAAGTGAATGATTTCTTTTTCTTACCAATAAATACCCAGAAGGGTGGCGAAGATTTACGAAATTATTAAAAATATTTGACAAATTGTTATTTTTATAAAATTGAAGTTTTTATCTTTAAGCTCTTCAGCTTTTCCATTCAGTTATGTAAACGTCATCAATAATGGTTACAGGCACTTGGAATTGTTTCAAAGTATCAGCAGTAGATTCACCTAAAATATAATTTTTATTGTAATAATTTTTAATTATCATTTTATTAAAAGAAAACAAAAATTAATGTAATCTTCAATTTTTCTTTGTCAACAAATTATTTTGACGTTTTAAATGTTACATAAAAACTTCTGTAAATGTACAATTACTTGATTTTCTGCTGACCGGTTTCTGATTCACAATAATTTCTCCTATACTAATCGCAAGCTCTCTTATTGTGCCATACGCAGAGTGAAAAGCGCCGTGTGCTTTATTGTCCTTTGTTGGTTTCACATAAAAAAGATCCTTGTGAATTTGGTTAAAGAGTTGTGATGCAATTACTGCTAATTCTTTTACTCTCTCTGGACGAATGCTAAAAATTTTAAAATTAATTTAATTCAATAATATGATATTTATATACATTAAATAATTTAACTCACTCATAACTTCCTGTCCGGTCTATCTCATCCCACAAAACGATTCTGGCTACTTTGCTTACACAGAAAGCCTTTTGCTTATCAGTGTGTTTTTTTTTATTTTTTTTATAACTTCGGCTTCATATGCTTTCAATAAAAATTTTCCCTCTCCTGTAGTTATTAAGATTTGATACACATAATTTCTTAAGCGAGGATCTTCTAAATCATCTACATAACATTAATTTTTTTAGTATTATTTATTAAAATTAATTTTATAATTTATAAATCAGCATAAGTTATACCTTCAATAACAGGAGCAGGCACTTGTGCAGCTACTAGGGGAGATGCTGAGGCAGATATTGTAGCTGATTCACTTTGTGAAAATTCTCTCAATAAAGGTTTAGATTTAGTGTCCAAGATTTCACATGTATGTTTTGCTTTCATACAGTTCGGTTCACCATCACCTTTGCATTCAATTTCAGATGTATTTTTGTTCGTGTCCAAACTCAAAATAGTATAATCGTTGGAGTTTTCAGGATTTGCAGAAATACTTTTTGGATCAACTGTATTATTTTAATAACAAATTTAGACGTTTAATTAACTTTTAGTAGTAAAGGATTTGATGAAAACAAAAATAACAATAATGAATAAACAAAAATTAAAAATTATTTGAATGAAATTAAAATAAAACCAACCTAAATTAATAAGAACTGGAGCAGGCATAACATATGAATATGGGTCAATTTGTACGTCTTTATCCATATTTTCAGACGTTTTCTGTAAAAAAAAGTTTTTATATACAAAGAAATTATTTAATTGCAACTGATTAAACATATTGTTTTTTTTATTATTATTAAAAACACAGTTTAGTTTATCTTTGTGACTAATTTTTGCGTTACATTTATTTACAAAAATTGACTAAATACATTTTATGATTATTACATTATAATACTTTATGAAAAAAAATAAAATTATTATTTAATTTAAATAAAATCTTTTTTCTTTTTAGTTGAAAATGATTAAAAATTTATGAAATTATTTACAATATAATCAAACATTGAAAGTTAATGGTCAATCAATATAAAAATAATAATTTTAACGTAAAATTTAATCCAATTTACAATTTATCGAATGAAATAAATATTTGTGTAGACATGAACGCAAAATTTAATTCGAATGTGTTTATAATAAAAACAAAACTCATATCAAAGTTGGAATTATATGTATTTGATTGTTCACAAAAACTTTTTATTTACAGGATTAACTGTTTTTTATAATAAATATAAAAGTAATACTCACACTGTCAGTGTTCATCATCACTGAATTCAATTTTTAATTCAAAAAAATAAAAACTAAACTGTAAAAGTACCGGCATCATTTACACTCATTAATATTTACAGGTTAAGTTAAAAAACACGCTGTGAACTTACAACTCGCTTGACACGCATGCGCGGCTGACTCAAATCTTTAACAAGCGATGTCCCGGATTTTCCTAGATAGCTTATGTTATTATCCTATGAGATTCACAATTAAATAATAGTATGTACTCTTGGGGATTTTTACATACTTTTGATCTGAAAATCATAGGACTATATAGAATATTAACGCTGGAAGCCTGTAGGATAATAAGTCAGTAATGCTTCAAGTTATAATCCTAGGATTTTTCGCTCCGTGTACGAGCCAAAAAAATTTCAGCTATGAATCTGGTCTGCCCTAAAATTGCAGGATCAAAATCCTTCACAAAAGGATATTTAACTATAAAGCGGCCATAAGAATCCCGCTTTGTTGAGGCCTCATATAAGCTCAAACTGTCAGCTTCTTGTTGTG
>JABFPM010002195.1:0-17407 GCA_022817325.1 Idris sp. 1 HC-2018 | reverse complement strand
AAAGGTATCGAAGGAATTTTAGAATTCAATAAACTTTCAGCGACAAAGTTGGTCGTTAGGCTTTGATGACGTTTTCTGCAATAATTGTGCGTAACAGAAAGAAGAACTGAAAATTGTAAGAAGAACTGTAATTTAATAAAATGTATGTAAAATTATTTATATTATATAAAAATTGAATGAAAAATTCAATGATGTATTAACAAAAGACATGCGCTCGACAGTTGCCAAGCGTGCGTCATATGCAGCGCGCATTTCGTTGTTGGGCGTATATAAATAAATACTCACAACTTTAATAATATTTAGTATTTTAATCTGAAACTTTGTAGAAAACTTCATCAAAGCCTAACGAACATCTTTGTCGCTGAAAGTTTATTGAATTCTAAAATTCCCTCGATACCTTTTTTGATTAGAAAGTCTCAGTGCGCTTACTCGTGTTTCGATCAAACAAACAATTTATAACTAATATTATTTGCAATTTTTTCCGATCGTATTATGTGTATCATTTTTAGTAACTCAAAAAACTACTTACCTATAAAATTTCAAGAAAATCCGTCAATAAATACCCGAAATATTGTGAGTTGAAAATAAAAAAGTGATTAAAATCGACAGATTAAAAAAAGACATTTTTTGTTGTTATTTTGAAAAATATTTGTTTAACAAAAAAAATGCTCATTTTGATGCTGAATATTGTAGTATAATTTAATTTTAAATTTGAGTAAGTTTTATTTTTGATAAAAATCCCACTATCTGTAAAATCGCCTCACGCGGTTTCGAACGCATGGCAAGTTTTAACATCCAGGCGCTCAGTTGTAAAGTGTGTAAAAGTCTTTATTTATTATATTAACTTTATTTATTTGTCTAAACATTATTTTACAATGTTGCGTTAATAAAAAACCCACGGGGTCCATGTTAAAGACTCTTATGGAAGCGCAATATTTGAACCTATAAATTTTATTTATCTGGATGAAAGGCAATATACAAGAGGTCTATTTTCAGAATACGTATCAGAGAATAATTTTCAGGATTTACATTTACTTAAAGAACTAAATTGTAAAATTTATAATCTAAATATTTAAAATACTTTGTCGGAAATGAAAAATTTAATTTGGTATTAAAATAGTTTATTCAGATATTCAAATCGGTACTGATGCAATTGCCAATCCACTCCTAAACTCTATCATACTATACGTTGTATTAAACAGAAAGACTCCAAAAGAATTCTTAAATAATTCTGAAAAAAACCTCAGAAAAAACCTGAAAATGAATTTAAGATGATTCCAAAATGACCTGCAAATAATCCCAAAATAACTCAAAAAAAAACTCAGAATGACTTCAAAACGACCTAAAATGACTACAAAATGACCCGAAAATAATCTAATTTAATATAGATGATTCAAGAATAACCCTTACATGACTCCAGAAAAACCTCAAAAAACATCCAGAATGATCTCAAAATGTTTCCAGAATGATCTTACAATGACCTCTTAATAATTCCAAAATGACGTCCAGAAAAACATTAAAAAGATTTCGGAATGATCTTATATAACTTTCAAATGATCTTAAAATGACCTCAGAACAATCTCTGAAATAAACCTCTGAGTTTCATACCTGCATAATAAAGAGATAAGTAGAGTCCGCATCCAGGATTCATATGGTGGATCCATATCTCGGACTCATTTCTAAAGCTCATATCTAAGACTTATAACAGAGACCAATATCTGAGACTCATATCTGAGACCTTTGTCTAAAAACTATATGTGAGACCTGTACAATGCATTTTTTCGCGGAATCTCTATCAGGTATTTATATGGAGGTGCACACTAATGGGTGCACAGTGAACCTTCACCAATTTAACCAAACCCATAGTTTCTCTCACACTCAATTTCGAAGCAGATCCTTAAACTTTAAGGTCTTATGAGTTTTTTTAAACGAAAAACAAAATCTTTCATTGAGCCGTTTTAAAATTTACGGAATTTTATGATTTTGAGATTAAACAGCCAGAGATAAATGTAATATTTGTGCTATATAATTATAAGATTACCTTAAGTAGGTATTATTAATTTTTTTATTGCTTCTGAATTATTTTGTATTAAGTGAGTGCTAAAAATCAACAAAAATTTTGAGTATTTATATTTGTCTTATGAAAGAAATAAATTAAAAGAATTCATACAATTCTTTTTAAACAATTTTTTTTTACATTGTATAGATTTCAAATGTATTTTTTTCAAAAATACAAAAGACTGTTCTTTTATTTTTATCGTAATTTTGGGCCTGGCGGTCCGTCGCTTCTTCCAAGTTACGGATTACCAAGTCTTGGATCACTGTCAGTCGTGTCATTCGGTCTGATCAGTCGATCACTTGGTCGGGGTTTCCGTAATGCGAGAGTTCCGGGAGCTCGGGGAGATTTTTCATTATTGATTCAAACACATGTAAGGTATTTAACCGATGAGCTAAATTTTGTTGAGGATTGCACTGCCGAGTTGATGGCGTATTGGAATTCTGGGAGGTTTTCGTCCCAGCTTTGATGATTGTTGTTCATGAATGTTCTAATTATTGTTTTCAGAATTCTGTTGGTCCTCTCAGTAGGATTGTTTTGTGGGTGGTATGGTAAAGTCGTTAGATGGTAAAATCCGGTTTTCTTTTGTTATTCTCGATATTTTTTTATTTAAAAATTCGTTTTCATTATCTGTGAGGAGGCAATCTAATTTGGACCACCTGTAAAAAACTTTATTTTCAAAATGAGAACAGTAAATGTAACAATTAATAAGAAGGCAAAGTATTAAGTTTGTTTTTTAAAAATAATTTTTTTGGCTAACGTCAAAGTGTCACTGATTTTTGTTTTAATATTTTTGGTAAATTTAGTTATTATATCTAGGACTACCAATTTCATAAGTTAATTCTCATACAATTTGTAGGGTAAGAAATCTTACGCAACCAACATCATGCATGAAAAATCTTATCTTACTTGTTCTTTACGTCACAGGTGCACAGAAAACATCATTATTCTCCCTTGGGACTTTAGAAAAATGACATTTTCTGTGCACTGTAAACGTAAAATATCGTATGCAATACAAAAATAAATAGTAATTTCCAAGCTTGTGCAAGATTTAAGGCTCTTCCCTTTGGCTCGGACTTGAAATCGCGCACAAACTAGAAAATTCACTTTCATCTCTCTTATTGCATTAAGATCTATTTTATCATTCTAATTAAAAGCGAACTGTTTAATTCCCTGGTTAGAGGATAGCATTGTTAAATTCCCTACAACGAGTACATAAAACAGCTCGATTTCTCCTCACGTGACAAAAATATCGTATCATTGAAAGTAAAACATAGATTCAACCTCGCAAGAAAAACCCGGGAGTTGTTTCTCGCGGGAATAAAACAATGTCAACACCCATGTTGCATAATATACTTTTTTCTCATTTTATAAAATTGTTTTGTCAATTCTTCCAAAATTAGGATGTCTTTTTCAATAAAAATATTAACAAAACTCGTTAATAAAAGAAAATGTTCAAATTTCTTACACATCCATTAACTATATTTTTGAAAAAAAATGTTTAGCTGACGTTGAACAATGTGAAACTATTTCAACTAATCATTTTATAAGTTAACTCTGCTTCGCTCGGTTATAAAGAGTAAATAAGTGTAATAAGTAGCAGGCAGCAGAAGGACACAAACTAGTAATAGTATTCAATGTTATAGGAAGTTTATTGCGGACGAGAAACGATATGTACAGTGGATGGCCTGCACTTTAATTCCTTGTACAATGCACGAGTGCGAGCTTTCAACAGCGCGGGAGAAGGCGAATACTCGGAACTGATAGGATTACAAACCGCTGAGGGTAAGTGATGTGGCAAGTACAGAAATAGCGGATTTATTTAAGGGGACTCTCAGGCAAAAAATTACCATTTTTGATGAAATTTTATAATTTTTTTTTATTGCACTAAAGTACTCTTTGAACCTTCCTCTTTCATCAGGAAAAAACTCAAATCGCTAATATAATAATTTCATAGTTTATTTCATGTTTTTTATAAATGTGTAAAATACCAAAAATGAGCAAAATCTTGTTTTCGTTGTATTCTGTTTTTTTTTTATTAAAACATATGAAATCATTTACTTTTGTTGATAATTATTTTATAGTATGATTTTTTATATTAATTTATCTATTTTTCATTATTAATTATGTTAAGAATTAATTATTTAGATTATTATTATAAATGTGATGATCTGAGTAAAGCACAGCATGTTTTATTATTGTAATATTAACAATATAAAAATAAAAAAGCAATATTTAACTATTATTGTAAATGCGAAAGTATTTTTGAATTATAACAATATCAAACGCGTTCATGCGCGATTGTTTAAGACGAGTAAAAACTTGTTCGTGCAACTGTTTTAGATGCGTGGTGCGGATAGTTTCTTATACAATTTCGCGTTCTTGTGGCAGTTTTGATAAGATTAAAGAAGTGATTTAACAATTAATTAATTACATAAGTATATTGTTTATAAAATTATTAATTTTTTAAACATGCGTATAAAAAAGTGGGTAGACAAAAAGAAAAGTTCGTTTAAATTTCAAAACAGTCAAGTTAAAAAAACATCAAAAATGCGTTCAAAAAGAAAAGAAAATCAAGAGAAAAAGCGAAAAATACAAAATGAAAAACAGTGTACAAGTAAAAGAAAAATCGATTTGTATGAAGCACATTGTGAAGGAAATGAAAAGAGTAATGAAAACTATGAATGTCAAGAAATATTAGATTGTAATCAGGTATTTAGTTAATTTTGCAGTTTCAATACAGTATAATTAAATTATTTAGTATAATAATTTTGTTTCATTTTTTTAATGCAGACAAAATCGTATGCAAAATACAGGATTTATGATGAGAATATTTGGGACAAATTGCTGACTGGACTGAAGTGCAAATTTTGTTCAAAAACAGATTTATTTGTAAAACACATGAAAGAAGTTGGGTTTTCATGTCAGATACAGATTATATGCCAAAACTGCGAAGCGATACAAAACGAGTGTTATACAAATCCACAAGAAAATATAAATGAACAAATGGTCGATGCGTTTTTAGATATGGGTGTTGGTTATGCTGGTATGCAGAAATTTTCGAATCAATTAAACATGAATATAATGTCTCATGATTTATTTAGTAAACAAGTTGAAGTATTATCTCACAAATATGTATTATTTAAAGACAAAGTATTGTCACTTACGCGAGAAATCGTGCAAAAAGCTCATGAAGATCTTACAGAATGTATTTGTGAAGACGGAATAATAAATATCACAGTTTCATATGATGGAACGTGGCATACGCGTGGTCATACTTCTGATTACGGGATGGGAATTGTTATTGACGTTTTAACCGGCTTAGTATTAGACTATGTAGTTTTATCAAAGTTCTGTACAAAGTGCTCTCAAATGGAAGCTAAATTAAAAGGCGATGAACAAGAGTTCTTAACATGGCAAAAGAAACATCAAGATGAAGGAAAATGTGAAAAAAATTTCACTGGATCATCAAATTCGATGGAGAGTAGTGCAGCTCAAATTTTGTGGCAACGTTCTGTCACCAATTGTCAAATGCGTTATACAACTATTTTGAGTGATGGCGATGCTTCAACTTTTTCGCATTTATCGAATATAGACATTTACCCTGGGTTTACATTACAAAAACAAGAATGTGTTAACCATGTTGGCAAAAGATTGTTTACTGCTCTTAAAAAAGTTGTCAGTGATTCAAAAGTAAAAGGTGTACAATTAGGAGGTGCAAAAAAAGGTAGTCTAACTGTAGAAAAAATGCGAAAATTACAGAACTATTACTCAAATGCTATAAAATCATTCGCACCAGAAGTACCAAAAATGCAAGAAGCTATTATGGCTACACTCTCCCACTGCAGTTCTTCAGATGATCATCCGAATCATAATAAATGTCCACAAGGCTCGTCATCATGGTGTTTTTGGAACAAAGCAGTAGCCACAAAACAAAAAAAACCAAAACATTCCACAATGAGTTTGTATTTACGTCCCGAAGTTGTACAAGAAATTTTACCAGTTTATGAACGATTATCCGATGAGAGACTCCTTTCCAGATGTACAAAAATTGGTACACAAAACGCTAACGAAAGTTTGCATCATTCAATTTGGTCCAAATGTCCAAAATCAAAGAGTACAACAAAAAAGAAATTAGAGGTGAACATGAGATATATAAAATAAAAAAGAAAACCATATGAGCTTCATACACGATATAAACAAATATATAATAATCGAAATAGTTTTTATTTTATATTAATTTTACATTACAGATTGCTGTTATAAATGCTGTAGCTGAATTCAATATGGGGTTTAAAAAGTCTGTTCTTATTAGAAATGAAATATTTAATAAACAAACTGGACCAAATTCTATGAAAATCGCTTCATTTCGCGACAAAAAGCGTGTACACACAATTTTGCAAATAAATAAACAAATTATATTTTTTTTAAATTTTCAAGTGTTAGTTTGTTTTAGCTCTTTAAGTAGTACATTTGTACAAAATTAGAATTAAATTCATAAAAAAATTTCAAAGTTAGCCATTTTGGCTGAGAGTCCCCTTAATCTATGTAGATATCCAGCAATGTGAATTTTCCTTTACGATGAAACACACAAAGAGGCTTTGTATAAAATATAAAGGTTGCAATTATTTACTGCACATTCGTTTGTAAATAAAGTCTAGTTTTAAAATTTTGCTTTGAGAAAATGTCTTATCTTTGATCATTTTATATATATATATATATAATTATTAAACTTATTTTATTTTACTATTAATTCATCGACCACCCACCCTGTATTCCCTTTCTAACGCTCAAACACACAGGTGGTAGTATGTCTAATCTGACTGTTGTTTATTTTATTTCCTCACGTGTGATTCTCACTACGTCCCAAATTAGACGAATTTACACTCTAGCTAGTCAATGGGTTAAAAGCTCGCATGGAAAAGTCTGGTAAGAATCTGGCAAAAGTCTAGATATAGTCTAAATCTTGTTTAATAAAAATAAAACTGTTATGGTCTCGAATATAAATTTTACGTATTCTTACAAAAGAACATTGAAGTTATTTTACGTTTATTGTATAATTTCTTGCAATAAATTCAAATTTAATTTAAAAGATTGAACTTGTAACAGAAATTCAAAGTAAATCTTGCGGGTTTTGTTAAATGTAGTAACATTTGGGCCCAAGAATATTAGACTGGCGGTGGTCCAAAAAGCTTGAAGGCAGGATAAACCGCGCGTGCACATTCCCAGCAGCATTAAACAACATATTACATTCTTCAAAAAATCGAATGCCCACAGTTTTGCAGACATCGTTAACTCCTTTCAGCTCGAATTTCGCCTCGTTTATAACTGGGTGATGCGCTAAGCCCATACACAGCTCGATAAAGGAGCAACAACGCTTTCAAAGGCAAAGACGTTGCACTTTATGAAGCACTTCAGTCGGCTATCATTAAATTTGCGCTCAAACAAATATGAAAACCAGTTGCATTTGTCATGACCTAAAAATTTAACGTGATAAACAAAACAATTTTGTTATTTGGTAAAAACAACTATTCCACTTATTTAAAAAAACAGTACAGTTTTAATAAAGATTGTTTAATAAATCTGAACTGTTAATTTAAAATAATAATACTCATTTTAAAATGTCAAAAAGATGTATATTCTGATTGAGCAAGAACACTGGGAAAGTTATTTCTAAACATTAATAAGCTCGGGGAGAAATGAATTTGAGTTAAGAACGACAGCTTAGCGCTATACGTTAGATACATACATTTTTATACGCACACATTTATATCACGCTGTTTTTTGCCTGACTTACGAAAAAGTAACTCCAGTTGCCGCAAAAACACTGCATTCATGCATGTGTCGCAACAACTGAATGTGCACACTGAGAGATGTGGTCGGCTAATTTTCACGCTATTCGCGCACACAAACTTTCTTCCCGCTTCAACAATTTGGGTACGTTCGGCTTAATGAGTCTATCTTTACGTTGCCCAAAATTGGCCGCACTTTACTCCCAGGAACGAAAAGTGCTGTTGCGATAACTATGACTCACATCATAAACATGATTTTATTACTTATGTTTCAGCTCATTCTATTCGATTTTTTTTTTTTTTTTTGGTAAATAACCATATTACATGATTTGTGTAAGCATATATAATTATATCATAAAAAGTAAACATTTTTTAATATTCCAATGATTCACCAACAAAAATGAAATAAGTAATCCAATTTTCATTGGATTAATAAACTATTGTTGAATAATTTTTTGTTTATTCCAATTCATTTAATTCCAAATAATTTATTATAAATTATTATAACATGTTTGTTATAAAATCAAAATATTGCCAATTATTAGTATTATTTCAGTAAAATTCCAAAATCCGAAGTTTTGATATTTTGTTGTTTCAATAACAATTGAGCCTTAAATTGAACTATAATTTAGTTGAAGCAACAAAACGTCGACGCCACAATTTCACAATTCAAATTGTATCAGAAAACACCCTGTTCCAATTTATCCCCGACCTTTTGCATGATTTTATGAATGTTTAATATACAAAGCATTATTGGTTTTACTCATCGCATCAATCAAACAATGATTTATTAACGCAACTGAACGATAATACCGACATTTTGAATTGCAAATACGCACGTTTGTTATTTACGAACACACGGTTTGCACTCTAATTAACGTGTGCGCAAAATATTATGCGTGACGCTTTATCTAACTAGTCACAAAATCTAGTTGCAGAGTAAATGACGCAGGCTCCTGTCTCGCAGTCATCAGGCTGGTTCTGCAATAGTAAGCGACCAAAATCATGGTTAAAGTTTTATTTTCAGTAATGCATGATGTTGCAGTTTCGCGAGGTGGTACTGCTATGGCCAAAATATTAACAAAGTTTGTGCTGACGTTCCAACAACTAACCACAAAATGCTCGCATAATCAATTTACGTAGTGAGCCATATCTATTTGATATTTTCATCACCCGTCAGTTAAATCAAACGAGAATTCAAATGTAAACAGACTTAATACAATTAAAATGTTAAAATAATAGACAAAATATATTTTAAATTGAAAATATATGAACTAGATTGTAAAAATAAAATAAAATTGATTTGAGATATTGACATATTTTTGTAACTCATCTTCAGATTTTGATTTGGCCCAGTATATGTGATTAGAAATTCGTAAGGTATTTTTTCATATTTAATCATTAATTTTGTCATATTAAAATTAATTTTAGATAGAAATTATATGAAAGAAAATAATAATCATATCGTAATGTAAATAGAAATTCATGGTATGTGTTTAAGTTATTTAATATCAAGTGATATTATGCATTATTTAATGAAATGCATATAATTTCAGTATGATTAGCTATTTATTTGAATCAAATTCATCACATTATGAGTTTCTAGTGTTCTAACAGCATTGCAAACTGTATATTCATATTCCTATTTGTACCAGTTTGGAGATAATTTAAATTATTTTACTCTAAAACATCATACTGAATTCAATTAATTTATTTGTATTAGTTGTATTAATGAAAATTATTTAGAAACTGATTATTTGTAAATTCAATTCATAATTTTCTATTTTCCATTAAATACTATTTTAACAAATTTATAAAAAACTGTTATTTGAATAATTTATTTAATATATAAAAAATGAATCGATTTACACTGACTGAATGAAAAAAAAAGTTAATTAAAAATACAAACTAAATTTTAAATAAATGTCCGCAATGTGTAAAGTGTTTCAATTTTTTAGATATCTGGACATTATTATAATTTTGTCTCGGTAACGATGGAAAATTATGCATAAATGCCCTAGAGACATTTGAAATTGGTTCAAAATATCAAATTATTCGGATATTCAGCATGTATAACATATATTGCTTACAGTACGTTTATTTATGGTTTAATGCAACTTATCGATTAAATTTTCATATTAATAGTCAACTTATTTTTGAAATATTTAATTTTTGCATGCAGTTTTCATTACACGTTGTTTTTGCTATTAAGTCAAATTCTTTTATAAAATATAAACATAACTTTTTAACAATCAATTTTGTCAAATCAAAACAGAATGAAATTTCTACTTTTTTTCTCTTCTTCATTATACGAATTCTCTATATTTTTTAAATGAATATTTACGTAACTCGAGAGAATGAAAATTGCATTTTATTTGATAAAACAAAAACAACGATATTATTGGGAAAAACCAAACGTGCATACGCGAGCCAAAAATCCCAGACAATTATTCAAAGAAAATTCGATTGCGGAAAAAATATTTTAACTTGACCTTCCGATTAAAAATAATTGAAGTTGGATCTATGATATTAATCATAATTAGCTTATAACCTTTCATTATAAGGAAACTAAAAGTAATAATTGATTTATCATCCATCATTATTTCTCGTGTATCTTTCACGTATTATTCAAGTATGAAGAACTGATTTTGTGGTAAAAGCAGTCAAACATGCCAATAATTTTAAATTGTGGCGCATAAATAAATTTGCACGAACGGCGTCATAAATTGCACGCAGATTTAATCTATAACAAAATTTTCAAATTCATAGCGATTTTGCGACATAATCTGCGGCGGTGTTTGAAAAAAAATTATAACCAAGTGATTCAGACAATTTTAACGATTTATATATTTGCAATAAAATGAGGAAAATAAAGTAAAAAAAGAAATAAATACTTATCTTGTACAGATCAGTGTGTCGATAAAAAAGTATTCTAATTTTTATGTGAAAGTGAACATATTTTTTTGTTATTTTATCATTAAAAAACATCGCTTTTGAAAAAGAAAGTGCAGTTAAAAACAATTCATTATCGTGCTTGCTACTATATGACCCTGAATAAAAATTTTTATCCTAGTAAAGGGGAAGGAGAAAGTAATAAATCCAAGTGAAACACGGAAAGAAACACTTAATATCACATCCGACTTTGCGTTACGTGTGCACGGATGTTTAAAATAGTACAGCTATATGAAGAGTAAATTTTGTTTGCAAACCGCCTTAAAAGTTATGCTAACAAAGACCTGCTAAAATAATTTTAAGAACAAGTCAAGTTTATGCTTATTCTTTCTTCTAATAATTAAATTTAACATTTTACGAAAGGTTTGCAATCGTATAATTTAAGTTAATATTTCCACCAAAGTCTAAATGCTTGGTTTCATCTACACAAATTTATTCTTTTATATTTTATGTGCCAGATGTTTAAAATTATTTTATTAAAAACCTGCTTTTTTCAAATAAAACAAAAATTACATTATCATTTAATCATTTAATATTTTTTCAGTAAATTTTGTTATTTTTATTGAAATCGTAATTTTATTATTTTTTTTTTTCAAATATTTTCTGGTTTAAACACTTGGGCCGGTCTTTTTAAATGTTATAGTACATAGAATAATTTAATTAAGTAATTCAAAGTTACAAATGTGCGCAAAAATTACAGAGAAAATCATGAAAATACGAAGAATCACTAAAATTTCTTTAGTTCCATGGCTTTTTTTTAGGGACCTACTTTTAATTCGGTCAAATGTAGATTATCTTTAGGAGTTCCAATGGCACCTTTTTGGCAATTGAGAATCATTTTTTAATCTAATTTAGAAAAGTTAAGCAAGAAAAAGTAAATATTAGCTAAAAATAAAGGTTTTTCCAGTTTCAAGCTTGATTCATCAACCTACCCTATATAACTATATATATATATATATATATATATATATTTATACAATTTTTAATTTAAATTTTAATTGTTTCAAAGTGCATTTTATAACTGAATTTATAGTTGAATTCAAGTTTTAATTTCAATTTTAAACATTAACAAAAAAAACAACAAAGTGAAAATTTCGAAATAAAAAAAATATCAGATTTCAAACAACTTGAACAGTACTATCTTTTCTGCCAAACCAAACGTTTCATTTCCAAACACTTATAAAGCTTTTAAACCATTTCAAGTGTTTGAAATTTTAACTGCCTATGTTTATGGCTGAACCCTCGAAACTTTTCTACATTTGATACAAATCAAAACATTTATTTTTAGTGTTTTCAGCAGTGCAGAGAGTATACGAAATTGTACTCTTTTTTTTTAAAAACAAGTATTTAAAAATTTAAAGACACAACATTTTTATCCATAAAAACGAATCTGGATAAAAGAAAGTTAATACTACTTATGTATGAATGTTACACTTATGCACGAATGATAGTGTGTAAATGCATTGGGAAGAGTATGAATGTAAAAGAAATTTCTGTTTGCGTACACATTATCATCTACATGTGTATACGTAGATATGTGTTGACTCGGCGTTAAAGTCGACCGCAATGTGATATATCCGTGCTTTGATAAGGTCGTTGTGTGCCATTATAGAAATGTTAGCTGCACGTAGATGCAGTTTTAGATACGAGTATAAATGATGGTCACTTAGCGCTGTTATTATGCAGCGAAGGACGACAGCTGCCATTGGCCGCCGTTACTCCTTTTATTACGTTAGCTTGTAAAATTAACACCTAACAAATTAATCAATGAGCAAGAAGCGGCAGTTTCACCCGAGTGCCATTCGTCTTGTTGATGCAAACTAAAGTTTGCCCGGTGCGTATCAATAAAGCCCAAGTTTATCGTCCAAAAGAGCTTTAAAATGTTCAAGTAATAGAATAAAACTTTTACTGTACTTTAAACATTCATACGCTAAGAAGTTTTGAAAGAGAGTGTGTGTATCGGTGTAAGAAAAGAATAAGTTTCTCTCTAGATAAAGCAATGTTTTGTTCTAACAATGTTTTATGAAAGCTTTTAATTCTAAATGATCCTTCAAATTCATTTAATTATAGCAAATTTTTTTTGGAAAAAAAGGATTTCATAATGAAATCCGTAATTTGAACTTCGATATAAAAAAAAATCAAATTAGTTCATAAAATTTTGTATCAGAAAAAAATTAATTCAATTAGCTTAAATTGAATGTGATTTAAAAATGAGAGTAATTTAATACTAATAGTTTCTCTTGATTAGGTTTTAATTTGAAATGTTAAAGTTTAACACGAGTTAAATAGTAGTAATACGAGCGAGGTACATGTTTGCAAAACACGACGTGGAATTCGAAAAACAAAGTTACCTATAAGTCGAAACTAAAGTTGGAGTTTAACTTGAGAAAGGGTTTGGCTGCTGGTGTGCTCAGGCACTTCAGAACAGTAACTTCAAACCAAAAGCAGTAAAAGTCAGTTTATAAGCCTCGTATGTTAACACAAACTTTTATTCTTTTTAAATAACTTAGACCCAGAATAAACGTTCTCGCTGAGCAAAAGAGACTATTCTGTCTTAAAATTCAGTGGCAAAATGAAATGCAGTACTTTTGCAAAATAATCTTTATTACGGGAAGTAAAAAGATAAACAAATTGAATAAGAAATTGCGGCTATTTATGACCATCTTATGAGATATACGTAAAAACGTGATAAAAGTATAAAGTGCTTTTACTTTGATGGATCGTGGCAAAAATGTTTTCTAGTGTCACTGACTTTCTTAACTCACGCATGTATAACAAACAAAAATTCCATAGATGATTCTTTACGACTTGTATTTAGAGCATATGTAGCCGACACGTAATGCGGTCCGTTCGTAAAATTAAATTTATTTATGGTCTACTTTGAAAGTCAACTTTATATAATTTTTTATCTTTACGCAAGTACGTTTTTGATGATATTGTTGTTAAATTTTCATTTTACGTACATGCAATACAAAAAGTGAATTACAAATTGGTTTTGTCTTGAGTTCAATGCAAATTTATATCATACGCTTTATCTTTTCTTTCTAACCCGATTAGAGTTTGCAATTACGAGTGGCACTTCTATCGGATGCAGTGAGATTATCTTTCACGAGGTCATTGTTGAGGAACGAAAGACTGATAGAAACGCGAACATCGAATTTAAAGCGTTCATAATCTAGTCAAAGTTTGATAAGATTATCGAAACTGAAACGATGCATTAAATTAGGTAGGAATCATAATATTATGGCTCTTCTCGAAATAAAGCTTGATTTAATGATTTGCTTTTAAATATCGGCATATTTTTATGTTCCCCATACAGTCACGACAAAACCAAAATTTGATTTAATTTTTTTTATAATTTAATAATATTAATTAAGTTTGATTACAAATTAGCCAAATGACTTTTCTAAATACAAGTTCATCACAGAAATTGAATTGATAATTTAAATGATTATTTTTCTTTTGCAGATATTGATAAGTACAACTGAATAGATGTCAAAGTTTAAATGCAATTTGAAAGTTATACTAAGTCATTTATATTCCGTTCAATGTTTACAATTGTAAAAGTCTGTATGAAAAATATTGATTGCTAATTTTTTTATTTCGTAGCAAATTTAAATAAAGCTATAACTGATTTTTTGACAAACTTTTCTAGTTGAAGAAAAAGAAACAAAATATCGATTTCACTAATCACGTCGCTTATTTACCATAATTTCTAAACTACTTGGCAAATTTTTTTCAATCACATTACAAACTTTGTATAAATACTTTTTTGCGTGCAAAACTTGTGTTACATTAAAAATAAAATATAAAATAATAACTAGGCAAAATCTTAACAAGCAAAAGTTATTGAAATTAAGCATGCAAAAAAAATTTAAAATAATTTAAATAAGGCACTTAAAATTTTTAATTTTTTTTTCTCAAAAACTCGAGATACAGAAAAAAGTAAATGATATAAGTGTTTTAGTTCAAAAAATTCAACTGGATATTTGCGATCGAGAAAAAGAGAACGTCAAAGGAAAACACAATAAAGAGGTGAAGTGTTGCACACAGGTGCATTTCGTGTAACCCATCTCAAACGATTTTAGGTAGGTTAAGTCTGATTTTGGTGCAGGCTCGGACTGGAAATTTGCAACCACAAAAGCCAGCCAGCCGTTCGTGGCAGACGTCTGAATGTACGTTCAAACTTGGAGTTTACGAACTAAGAACAGATTTCGAACAAACACTATTTGACCGTGTGGCGTTAAGCTGCGTACTGAGCAGACCAAGTAACCTCATGGTAAACAAGCCGCCTGGAAAAGAACCCGACTAAATAATCACGAGAGAAGTGTAGTGAACAACTCCACTTTTCTCGCAACTTAACGGAATACAAATTTTATCAACATATATAGTACGACGCTAAAATAACAAGTAGCATGATATTGACTGAAAATATTTTGATAATTTGCAAATTATTAATTTGTTTAAATTTAATATAATTTCTATGATTTATAAACAAATTTAACTTTTTCATTGATTATAATATCAATTTTTGTTTAAAAGTTTGAGCATTTTACTGTCAATTAAGAAAAACGTAAAAGTATGTTATATTATAGGTATATTTATTTGTCTGTTTTTGTTTTGTTTGTTTTTTTTTATTATTTTATTCCAATTGCAGTCAAAATGAAAACTCTTCATTTAAATTTATTGTGCAGTTAGTATGGATTTAAAAGAAATAAAATAAAAAATCAAAGTTTTCGTAAGTATAGTTTAACTAAAATGATTATTTATAACGACTGTTTTTTACTTTTATAGAGATAAAAATAAATTTAACTGAAGTTTAATTTTATTAAAATTTATTAAATAAATTTTTGACGTTTTAAGATATTTTTATTTAAATTATTATTTGAATAAATTAGTACCAGGTTAACGATTTGTTCAAGTCAATTAAAATAAGTATTAAACAACAATTTTTTAATGTTTTACAATACTATTTTTATGTTCAAATAAGCAGTCATTATTTATTTTTATTATTGACCACCGGGTCAATTATAAAAATAAATGAAATAATAATTTTGACGTTAAAAGGAATTAAGCAGTCATTATTGTTTAAATGTTTTTAATTATTTTCAACTTATTAATGTTGTAACATATATTTAACCCAGGAAAAATAGTCCAGGTCTGATCAGACCTGAGAATAGTCTTGAATTTACAAAAATTTGTATAATTGATCACAATCAAGTCTGATCAGATAAGAAAATTGAGCATGCTCAATTATATACAGAACATGTATTGAGTCTTTTCCCCAGGTCACATTTTATTTTACAATTGTAATTTGTTTTTTTTTTAATACTTGTTTTTTAATTGACAAGTATATTTTTTATATGCTTTGTAAGATAACTAAATGAAAATACTTTTGCGATTCAAAAAAAGTTTTTCAATTATTTGTACTACAACAAATTACAGTTATATAACTCGTTACTTTATTTTTTTATTTTTATTAAATCTAATTTTTTTTATTTGCATTATATCAAAATGTAATAAATATTCTGAACGTTTAAATTTATAATTTATAAAATTTCTTATAAATTTTGAATTTGCTATTTTGTAAAAACGCTAAGAAATTCCTTCTTATTAAAATAATAAAATATTTTTATAAAAAATATGCAAATTGATATTTGTCTTAATTTTATGATTCTAAGATAAAAATATATTATAAATAGAATTTAAGATAGATTGTAGAATTATTTTAAAACAGAAATTTATTTTATATGTTCAAAAGGACTTCACATAAAAATTCATTAAAATGTTTTCAAGTACTCCCAAATGGGGAAAAAAAATTTGTTCACTATATATTATATAGTTATTTTGTAATCTACATCCCACACTATTTTGTTACAAAATTAAACTCAGCTACATTTAACTCTGCTTCGAGTTAGTGAAACAGGATCTATAAAAGTCAAATTAGGTCTGGAACTTGCATGTTTCTAATCTAACAAGCTCAAATCGGATAACCTTAATTAGATAGCCTAATTATGTATTGGTATGACTACAAGAACTTTCGCATTACGGAAGATATTTAAAATCAAAATTGATTCAGTTATTGTATTGATTATAAACATTGCAACACTCTGAACATTTTCATTCAAACTGTTATTAATTTTCAAAATATATCCAGAAACTATAAAACCTAAAATGTATTGTATCTGAGTACCACATGGGCAAATCTCTAAAACTTTTAACTTACTTTTCGCTCGCATTTCACTTCAATTTTGTGAATTATTAAATTTAAGATTTTAATTTTTATGGTTTGTACACTTCAAGTTATTATACTTTTACACTTTGTAAAGATTTATACGTTTATAAGAATTATATTTTAAAAATATTTCACAATCCTAAGTCCGAATTATTACGCAAAAACATTTTCTTTCTTTATTTATAAGCACACAATTAAACTGCAATTAAAAAAATAATAAATATTACTTTCAACTTTAACAAATACAATGAGCACAATTCAAATTAATTTCATGATGCACATTTAATATGTAAACTACAAAAAATTATCAAAATCTGTCCCCGAGTTTTGATGTCAAAGACGTACTACATCTTGTAATTGAAATTATTAATA
>JABFPM010002194.1:0-17409 GCA_022817325.1 Idris sp. 1 HC-2018 | reverse complement strand
CTCTACTTTTTTGAACAGCAAACTTTGATGTTAAAAAAGAAAAAAGTATACAAAACAAATAAATCGATTTTACAACAAAATAATAGATTTTAGCAAATGACCAAACAGGAGATTGAATATTTAATTAAAGTGTCAAGCTGATTCAAAATGTCTCTTTTATTATCGTGGAGTGTATGTGTTCACATTATATAAAATAATTCCTCGGGGATTGGCAGCCCTCAAATTCAAACAATAGCTTGTAAATAGCCGCGACACCTGATATTTCCGGGAACGCCCCCCTCCCTTCGCCTGGGTGTTGATAACATAATTATTATTGCCATCGACATTTGCCGGTGATATTTTCAATATAAACGCACAAAGCCTCGCTCTGGAAAAGCTTGATTTAATTTTGTGATCGGCGTGGCTAGGAGCTTTCATCGTCTCCACAAATCAAACGCAAATCAAAGTTGACATTCATTCATGGATGCAAATTTCTGTTTTCTTATTTTTCAAATTACTTAATTACTGTTTAAGTACGTATCATGCAATGTACAAAACAAACTAATCAATTCTACATAACAGATTTGCATGAACAAACATCACCCATTTGAATCACGAAATCAATGATAATAATGTACTTTTTGCTACCAATTCAATTAAAATCGTAAATTAGACATGCTAAATCTTTTTATGATAACAAGAACTCTTTGTTTAAACTTTGATTATAAAACGCTTGGACATTTTTCAAGGACATTTTTCTTCTTAAGGGTGGTTCTTCCAAGGACTATTATCACGTGTTAACCCTTTTCTTACTGATTTTTTTCTTCTTTAAATAAAATTTTTGTAAGGGAAGTTTTTTCAGTGGGGTTAATAATTTTGGACCAGTATAACGTGTTAATAAAGTGGCGTTGATTTTTATCCGGTTGACTAAATATTTGACGATAATTCGAAGATTCTCAGTGGCTTAGGGATGAAAGTTGTGGCGTGATGAACGACTTTGGGTTCAGTTTGGTTGGGATGAAAGGGGGGCAGGTGGGCTGAGAGTTGAGAATCGATGCTTGCGTCCTTGCTCAGTGACCTCTCTCACGCACCGCGTTGTTATACCCAACTGCATGCATGCTCGCTAATATACACGAAACTTTGTTCGTAAAGAAAAAAATATTTATCTGCACTAAAGAGCAGATGTTATCGATGGCCGATCCAAATTGCCGTTTGTTTATTGTTCATGCATATACATACGTGTTTCGGCAACAGCTGATTCTTTTTCAACAACTAATTGAAAATCGAATTAATGTAGCGAAACTTTTTCTACACTTTTTTCCTATAGATTTGTCGGATAAAGTAAAAACTGTATGATAGGGCGTTCGAGTGTAAATCGAAAACTTGATAAGTGAAAGTAAAAGTTTAGTTATTATTATTTTTTGTAATAAAATAAATGAGCTGGAAGAGAATTGTGCATGTTCAAGTGCTATTTTTAAATGACATTTTCAAGAAAAGTTTTAATTCTTTTAACTGGGGTAAAAGTGTGGAAAAAAAATTATTGAAACTTGAAATTATTTTTCAGATGATTTACAGATGGTTTTATATCTAAAACCTTAAGGATAAAAGTAATAAATGTTAATTCTTCGTGTTTCTTTTTCTTCTTGTCCCACGGAAAGTGTGCATTTCTTTTTGATATTGAATTTTTAAGAAATGTACACGTTGCATATTTCCGAAGCAAGTTCAATATACTGAACATCTAAATTTAAAAGATAACTTGAATTATGTATTTATGTACAAGTCTTTGAAATGATACCTATTCTTCGCATTAGTTATTCATATTTTTATATAAAAAATGTAAATGAAAATGTATGAACAAAAAATTTGAAATTGAAAGTGACATAAGTATATTAATTAGAGATGCTCGTCGTTATAGAACATGAAAAACCAACTATTTGATGATAAAACTGTAGATGAAACAAATATCCAATTATAATGGCACAGTAGGGAATGTGAATACTAGATGCCCTAGACTTTCGTAAATTGAACCTCCCTACAGATATATATTATTCACAAAAATGTAAAAATACTGGAACATTATGCAGGATAAAATATATATTAGAAAAAATTGTCTTACTTTTTGTATTATTTTCTTTTAAATTTAACATTTTTAATAATAAGTATTATTTTAATAGAAAAATTGAAACTTCTGTACAGTTAAATATTTTGTACATAAAATATTTTTACTAATTTTAACATTGAAATTTTTAAGGCTTCAAATTAGATGTTTTGTTGAATACTAATCGCATTTAATTTTCTTTTACTGGTTTATAGTTTTATTGCAATACTTATGTCAGAGTGAAGTCGATTTGTATGCGGTAGTAAAATGCTATATATAATCTAGGTCGTGATATAAATACAAATTTTGATCTCCTCCAGATTTATTTTTTATATATATAATTTTATTGTCACATTGTGTCTAAAGTGCTGACTAAACTATATATTTTGTTACTTTTACTATTCGACCATATATATGACATAACAAAATATTAAATTAAGTCATCTCATATATCAGCTACGAGCGATCGTAAGATCTCTATATGAAACGAAAATCGTAAATTTAGATCATATTTCTCAATATTAATGTCAGATTTATAATAATAAATGTGTAATAAAAAAATATGAATCACAAAAAATATATACGTAGTTATTTTAGAAAAAAATAATAAGTTATTTAAGTAATTGTTGACTAAAATTCTTTGAGACAAAAAAAATGATACATTTATTAGCAGTAATTATATAACAACACAATATTTTACAGCGTGATTCTTTTCAGTAAATGAGTTTTAATTTTTGTCTTAAATTAAATTTTTTATCTGGATCGATTGGATAGTTTATGGAATAAATAATAAATATACACTGTCAATCAGTGTAAGGAAACAATGTAATAATTTTTATATGTAATGCATCATTTGCCAGGTTAAAATCAATAATAGATTAATCGAATTAATAAATGATGATCAATAATAACAGATTCCCATTATTACTGCATTGATAAGTTATTCTGCCAATAATAAACTATTTTTCAGACAGCAATGTGTTTTTATGAATGCGCCGATCTTGCAAGAAAAATACACAAATATTGAACTTCGTCTCGCACTATACTTCTCCGATATATGATGTCGATAAAAATGTTGCATTTGAAAAGGATAAAATGTTTATTGAATTATCGGACAAAAACCGATCAAAAGTACGGATTCTTATTTCTTGTTGATATTTTCTATACGCTTAAAATTTGAGCATGCAAATTTTTCAAATATTTTTATTTGTTAAAAAAAATAGAACAAAAATGTAGTGAACTAGTTTCTGAAAGAAATATTTTGACGAATTGCTGTGTTTACAAAGCAAATTTCAAAGTACTTTGCAAAGTTGAGACACAACTTTGGTGACTGGAAAATACGTAAGGTAATGGTTAAAGGTACAATATTTATCATCGTCGATAAAAAATATCACTGTTTCAAACTGAGCACATTTTACAGTAAAAATTGGGTTAGACTTTTCCGAGCAAAAGTCACTCTAAATTCAGACAAATGTTTTTGTTATTCAGCGGGTTCTTTTTTGCTCGGCAACAGTTTCCTTTTTATGCTTAAAAAAGTTTCAACTTGTGTATTAACCAATTTTAGAAAAATTTGGCCAAACACGTCAAGAAAATGTTTGCGCGAAAGAGTTTTGAAAAAAAAACAAAATCAGTACGTTCGCGATTTTGGCCAGGCATTATTTTACACGATTTTTTTCGCCTCATTTCGCTGTCACTTGGCTGTTTTTATTTATCCATAAATTGATTCTGCAACAGAGTTTCCCGCTGACTCCTTCAAGCGTCAAATGAAGAGACATGAGATATTAAAGTTGAACACTTATTGCTGATATTTCACTTTAATTTTTCACAATAAGCATACTTTTTTTTCATATTTTTGCTATTTTTATCTCCTTTACTTTTTAGTTTATTTGCAATGTACCGTAATTTGATAAAAAAAATCCTGTCACAGTTTATTAGTCAGGTAATTTTGTACTCGTTCATAATTAAAATTTAGTTTATATTTACTGCAGTTTGTCTTGAGAAGTAAATTAATGTCATCTGCTTTGATTTACTTGCAGATGTGTTATTAATACCACCTACTTTTTTATAAATTGACATAAAAAATAAGAAATCTTTAAAATACTTAAAAAATTAAAAAAGATTTGAAAAAAAGCTTTACAAAGCTTTTCATGAAACAAAAAAAATGGATTTTTTAGATTAACTTTCTGATCGTCTTACCCTTGAACTGAAAACGAATTTGATATTTCATCAAGACTTTCGCGACTGTCGTCTACCATGGCGATTTTCAATTGATGTCCAAAACTGGCCATATCCTCCCTGAAGGCTTCGCTACCGGGTGTGAGGGCGCCACTTGTCGGCGGAAGTGGCGTGCCATTGCTGCCTTCCGCGTCGTCCCCGTCCTCGTCGCCTTTGTTAGCTACAAGGGCCTCCTCATCTTCGTTGTAAATCTTGAAATAGGCGATAGTGAGATAAATCACCGAAATTATAAAAGACGGTATCGGAATGGCCATCGCGTAAACGAGATTCATGTAAACCTGTGGAAATGCAAGCAGTTTTGCAAAGTCAGTGTTGCAGCCTCAGGGCACTCGGCTTTTCCCCTCGTTCTCTCGTTGTAAATTTTTTTTTATTTTTATCGCTTCACCTACTTCTTTTGTAATGTAAATTTAACTCAACGGTACCTTGGGGATTCATTCACCAATTCCTTTCCACATATTTGGACAAAACTTGGGGTTTTGTTTGCAGATGTAGGTTTATAATCAGAAAGAAATCAATATTTCAAGTCAATTTTGTGTGTGCAAAGAATTTTTATTTTACGGCCTGAGAATATGTTTTGCAAAATGGTGTGTTTGCAGACTAATGAAATAGACTCGATGTAATATGCATGTCATGCATGTGATTTGAACTACTTTTCAAATGACAATCTAACTTTTTTACAATGAACAAAAATATGCGAGATGAAAAACTGATAACACGATTTTAAAATGGATAAAAAATTTAGTGTTGAAAAAGGTCAGTGATTCTGGCAATGCAAATAATTAATTAATCATGTTTTGTGTTGAAATAATAAATGATCATCATTAATGGATCGAATATAATATCGAATGTCTAAGTGCAGTAATCAAGATAATGGAAGGAACATTTTCAAAAGCTATTTTTGCAATGAGATTGGATGAAAATGTTATTTTACGCTCAAACAAATGAGATTTTTGAATTTGCAAGCAGGATAAAGAATTTATAGTTTGCAAAAAAATTCAATTAAATAGTCTTTTTCTAGAAGACACTATCTAAAAATTAATTTAACTGGCAATTTATAATTGACGAAAAAAGACGAACAAATCTGATTTTCTATTAAATAAAAAACGAAAATAAATTTATCAGAACCTCTGCAATTAAGACAGTCAGTTTCATTTGAAATTGAGTTCAATAGTAAAATTAATAAAATAATCCCAATTACGGTCAAGTAATAAAATGACCAGATAAGATAAAATCCTTAGTAAAATATTACCTCGGTTTAAGGTATTAGTAGTTAAACCTAGTAAAATGTGCTGCGATAATATCTTGACAAAAATATCGAAAATTCGTGCAAAAAGAGGTCCGATTCTGTCTCATTTGTCAACTTCAATTGGCACATGTCAACGCAGAAAAAAATGAAGTTTAAATTACGTTCTATTGACTCTTTTTATCATCAATAATAAGAACAAAAAATGAGATCAACAGAGATGTACTTGATGATAAAAAGCGAAACGTTAAAGCCACCTGAGATTGATCGGTTCTGAAGCGTTGCGCGGTTTCATCGGGCTTTTGGTTGTCGTCTTTGTTATCAGCGCGGAAATTCATTGTTCCAAAATGTATTGTCTGTTTGAAAAATAAAATGGATAATTTAGCTCGTTTAATATGATAGAAAATCGACATCAACCTTTGTTTGGTTAAATTTCTTTTCGTCAAAAGTAATTAATAATAATTTTACAAAAATCGCGAGTTTTTACACAAGAACGAGGGGAACTTTTTAAGAATGGCTCGCACATAGACCTGCCACATGTCGAGATCACTGATGACTATCCCGGGATCCACTTTCGAATAGTAACAGCTAAAATTCTGTCCTTTGGTGGCATACTGCCGGTAGAAAATACTGCAATTCAGCATTGGAGGGTATCCACAGCCTTTTACGTTTGGGTACAGTTTTGCTCCAGTGAAGTACCACTCGGAGTCGTTTCCCATAAAACCTGATGGAATTTTTAGCATATTTTAAAATTCATCATTCTGCTTTTTTCTTTTTGAACCGAAATTTTACATTGGATTCAGCTTTCCCCGGTAAAAAAATCGATTTCTACCTGGGACAGCTTAAAATTTTTTTGCAGGATCTTGAGTTGTTTTTGAGCTTGCTCTACCTGTTGGAAACGGTTTCGGCAAACCGAGATCGTCTTCCTCGTCGAACTCATCGTCGAGGTCTTCGATGTAGTCGTACTCCCTGAGAGAACGCTCGTAGCGAATGTGGCCGTCGTCTTCGTCGCCCTCGGCACCTCCACCTGTCCTTCCCTCCTCTAAAAGATCGGCATCCTCGGACAAGTTCAGCGGTAGTTTATAATTTACGCGAATTTGTGTGCAATCGTACAAGTCCTTGGTGCAACCCTCTTTGCAAGATGTCCAGGAACAGTTGCTCGTGCCTAAGAATTGTTTTAGATAGAGATTGATTCCAAACCGGAATTACACCGAAACATACCAAGAGGAGTTTCAAATAAATAAGATGTTCCACAAAAAAACAATGAAATGTACTGTTGAACTTATTTTTTACATTACCGTCAGAAAGTTTTGAAAACTGTGCACACATTCAAAATACTTGATCACATTATACTGAAATAGATTTGTCAATATTGTAGATAATTACTAATGATTTTTTGTTTGTTTGAAAGTTTTGGATTTCAGCTTTTAAAACCACTAGTTGAAAATGGGTTTTGCTTGATTCTAGGGATTGTGACAAACAAAAAATGTAAAAAATGTGTTTTTCAAAGTGATAATTTCAAAATGCCATATACATCACTTAAAAATTATCGAAAAACCCTTTAATTTTTTTTTAAATTTCGCAGAATATTACAAGCCTTAAGAATATTTTATATAGCTTAATTAGCAATAGCTTCAAAATTGATGGTCGGCATTTAAACATGCCTCTTTATTTACGTGAAAATCAATAATTTAAAGAAATCATATCACTGCCAGCTAATTGGGTTGAAAATTTTAATATCTTAAAATTTATCACATTTTTACCAATAAATTATAAAAACATTCCATTAGGCAAACATCTGACAACATGAAACTCCTAGCTTACCCTTTTAGTGAAATTAGTGATTTTTGAGTAAACAAATAGGCTGTACAAAATATTCTTAAAACTTGTAAAATTCTGCGAAATTGAAAAAGGTTTTTCAATAATTTTCATGGGAGATATAGCAGTTTGAAATTATTCAAATTCAAAAATCGCATTTATTTACATTTATTTTGTATTTTACAACTTTTCGAACCAAGTAAAATTCATTCTTAACTAGTGATTTTGAAAGTTGAAATCTAAAACTTTTCAAACAATTATTAATAATTATCTGCGTTAATGACAAATCTATTTCAGTTTAAAGTGGATCAAAAATTTTGAACTTATGCAGAATTTCGCAAACTTTCTGGCGGTAGTGTATAGTGCATTAAATTACCTCTTCATTTTGTTGGCCAAATTCATTAAATTAAAGATATTTCACTTTTGCATCGGCATATTTTTTTCTTTCAGTGTTGTTTAAAATTTGAATAAAGAATCACAGTGCATTTCATTCTTTTGATTGTTATATTTACTGTCAGAGAAACAATGGAAATGAAAAGGAACAGAGACAAACCCACTCGTGCGCATGCTGAGAAATTGGAATACTCATTAGAGCCAGAATTTATATAGAAGTGCAATGCCAAATTTTGATACGATTAAGACTGTTAATGTGGCGAGCACAGCTGTACGTTGAAACAAAGACAAGCTTTCAAATAAACAGTTAATAATTGAACTGTAATTGCATACAATAATAAAACATTAACGGAGTGTGACAATACCGAAATACAATACACTCTAAAACTCTATTATTCAGGGCAAAATAAAACTTGAAAATTTGGAATAAAGATTGTTTGCCAAAAATATGTTTGTTTAGTGCCCATCTGATTGCTTTTTTTGTCTTCTTAATTTTTAGCAACCGATTCAATTTATTTGTGCACAAACTAGAAACTTCTGTATAACACTCAACGTTTCATCGTTTGACTATTTCTAATAATAATCAATCAATTTCTTATAAGATAGGCACAGAAGGACGCTAGACATACATCTAGCATACATATGATATTGATATTATTGACACTTGGGTTATTAAAGACGAGTTAAAAAAGTTGATCTTTGTTGAGCTCCTTGGGTTATAAATAGAAGATGAAATTATTATTTTAATATTGACATGAAATAAACGCGAAATTGAATCAAAGGATAAAATCGAATGTCACTCTTGAAGGTTCCCTGAAATGCGTCTTTTTTTGCGGCTTTCATTTGAAAAACGAACCGACAAATTCGACAAGTTCGAGAGGGAGGAAAAAAAGCATGGTCTAGATTTTATATTTGACGTTGAAGTTGGAAAAATATAAATCATGCGGCTGTGACGGAATGTAATATAAAAACTTGAAGTACTGAGGATAGGACTCAGTGGTAAGTGGAAACTGGAAGATACGAAAAGCTCAAAGAATTTGTAGACGACATGAAGTCGCATGTGTAACTCTCATGAAACGTACGTCATTGAGTAATGTGGATATCGATAAGTTCAGAAATTGAAGGGTAGAAGGAGAACCTCTAGGCACAGATGTTGTCATTTCACAACTCAAAAAAAACAACACACAACTTTACATGATAAAGCGTGCTTAAGTCCTTATGCAATAGATCCAACATGCTTTTTTGTAAAATAATATAAAATTGTTATTTTATTTTGTTGGATTAGTTGATTATAAAGAAGTTAAATTTATTAAATCAATATTCAGTGAATTTTAACTTTTTTATACATTTTTATTTAGTTCTTTAGAAATCTGACGCATTGAGCTTATCTTTTGTAATTTATAATAATTTTTGCGGTTGGTTGAGTATGAAAAATATGATATAAATAATGGCTTTATATTTTTCCAATGTTTTATTTTATATTTAAAGTAATTATCACTAATTTAATTATCAATGCTTTATTTTAATATAAAATGTAAAAGGAAAACTAAGATTATTATTAATTTAAGTATGACCTTTAATTATTTTTATGAATAAATTAAAAAAATTGTGGTAAAGATAATGGAATTATAATTTAGAATTGCGAGACAAGATTATAAAATTATTTGTATATTTTGTTTGATATTTTTAATTATTATACTGATTGAGAAAACTTTGTGCAGCATGTAAAGAAAAAAAAATTATTTGCTAAATTGAACGTAAGTAAAGTTTGCGCACAGTTTTCTTAGCATTCTTTAAACGCATAATTTTGTTTATAATATTGAAGTGTTATACTTAATGTAGCACAACTTTGTTACATTAAATGGAGCTTTTAATATTTTTAAATAATAATTTCATAAAACAGCGAACCATGCATGTTTATTATGAACTAAAACATAGAAAACCAAAATTGAATGCAACATATTTTTAATGTATTTTGATAATAATTACTAAAATGCTAATAGAACTTAAAATTTAATTCAATGAACTGAAATTTACTTAATCTAATTATTTTTGACCGAATATTAAATTGTACAGATAATGGAAATAAATTACATAGATAATTTCAATAATAAATTATGCAGATAATTGTTAATCAATTAATCAATAATCAATTAATTTGTTAATTAATTTCCTTTTTTTTATATGAAATTAGTTTCTATTGCATAATGACACTGAACACCAAAACAAATCTGTGGAGGGGCACCACACTGAAAACACCGATATTGCGAACATGTTCACCTCGCCTGGACTCGACGTCGATGGTAACGCATTCCGCCGGTCTCGTGTCAAATTGCATGAAGATGGTCGTGAAGGCAGGGTCGATGACGAAGGGGACCAAGAAGAGGAAGGCGAAGAGGCTGAAGGTACCGAGGAGGATGAAAAACGCAGTTGTGTAGAAGAGCAGCTTCTGAAGAAACGTCTGCGTTTCTTTCTCGACTTCCATGTCGGGCGATCACGGCTGTGCCTGTCTGCCAAAGAAGATCTTCGAGGATCCTGCCGCCTCCCGTGACGTCCCACGTCGAACAGGCAAGCGATCTGCGGATTCATCAGACAACGTGTTGGCTTTTCTCATTCACTTTTTTCACTTTTTTTCCGCCATTATTCCCCTCTCTTGTGACGATTTGCCAAGTCATTCGAGCTGTTAAAATACGATCTTTCATTGATGTCAAATTGATTGCAAATATCCAGCAGATTTTGATTGAAATGAATTTTTATTTTGCTTACATTCTTTTTGGATTGTAATGAAAAAAGGTTTTTTTCCATGTTTATTTAATGAATTCAAAAGTTGTCCCAACTTTTAGTTGTCAGAAATTCATTTGATATGACCCTTTTTTGGGGGAAAAGGTGACGACAGTTTTCAGAAATGCTTATCAGTTCAATGCCTTTGTAGGAAGCTTGCAAAATTTTGTAACAGTGACGTATACAACTCGCTCTACTGAAAGTTTATTTTTAATTCCATTAAAATGTAAAGTAGATGACAGATTTCAGATAAAGATTTGTCAAAGTTTTATTTATTTTATATGACGACGTTTGGTTGTGCCGAGATTTTGTGAAGAAGGTCTTTGAATCTTTTATTGAATGTTTTTTAGTTTGAGAATATGTTAAAAAAGTTATTCATGATTTGTAATATTATGCTATTTGCAAAATTGTATTAGTTAAGTGTACACATAAATATTGGCACATACTTTGAATATCTTTATTTTATTCTCCCGAGAATATGGTAATTTGGATTTTTCATTTAAAAAGTTTTAAATTGTGCTAAATAAAATTAAAAAGTTTTAAACAAATTTATTTGCATGAAAAATTATATTGTTTTTTCAAGTTACATTGCTCGTAAATTACTTTCATTTCAATTATTAAAAGAATTTTACTTTTAAAAAAGTACACCTTTTTTATATTAACTCTTTTTAGCTTTAACCTGCAAGTAAAATAAAAGTGTCAAGCTGAATCATTAAAGTTTACTTAAAGAACGTTGTATTTTATTTGCGATTACAATACTCTTGGTTCATTACAAAACCATATCATGTGTTACGGATGTGAGCTATAATGTATATTTAAAATTAGTTAGAAAATAATCTCGAGAAACTTTATAGTCGCGTTATATATTCATCTTATGATAATGTATTTTGCATTACATTTTCCTAACTTCAAAAAATTAATAGATTAAAAAAATGGAAAACTTTATAATTATTTAGTGGAATCTGTTAATGCCATCCAATTATTTAATTTAATTTTATCTCTTTTAAGCTAAATTATTGAGTTGAACAGAACAGTTGTTTTGAAAGACTAAATAATTTACCGAAAAATCGATAATGATAATTTGACAGAAAATTTCGTAATATTAATTGTTTAACATATTTGATTGCTTAATCAATTCGTCGTAGTTTCTGTTTTATAGTCACGAAATCTGCTCTCGAGCAAGAAAATCTTCAAAATTATCTATCCGAATGCACGTAAAGCACCTGAGCTTTCAAGGTGCACTTATCCCCATCGCCTTGCGAGTCTAATTTTTTTTAATAATCATCGTAAGATTTTTCGTGTTGTTCTTTTATGGATAATCAGAGCAACGGTACATTTAATCTTCATTACTGACTCAATCAGCCAAATAGGCGCCTTCTAAGTGCCACTACGTTCGACAGTATCGTGATTTATGCTACGACTTTTGCCTCCGTCGGCTTATAAGGATCATCATAATGGCATGTATCTGCATCGTAACTATTCTCCCGTCGAAGTTAAAACTAATTGACATTGATTTCATGTTTCGTACAATCAAAAGATTCTTTTTTTTTGCCAAATAATTTTATTATTCTTTTTTATTTTTAATTATAAGATTCTATTTTCTATTAAAAAAGAAAAATGATTTCTACTCTGAATTCAAAAATTTATCTTCAGTATTTTTTGAAAACTGATATACTTTCTTATGTTTTAGGCAAGTTAATGGATTTCATATACAATTTTTTGGCAAGTTTTTTGAAATAAATTTTATTAATATTTTCATTCTCTAATATGTGTAAAGTGTATGCTGAAGAACGAATTTTATTTTGGGAAAACAGAATTATAATTTATTCGTAGAAAGTTTTGACAGATAACTCAGTTAATCTAAATTTGTGTGGAAAATAATGATAAAAAATAGTGGACATTTTTCGAAAACTATTGTTCTTGTGATTGCTAACTTAGTTGCCAGTATGTTTGACTATATAAATTAGCGACACTTTGTAGTGTACGATCATGACAACTTTTGTCAAGCATTTCGTTTGTTCCTATGCATGATGAAACATCAGTTTTAACGCGTTTCAATTTTCGAGTGTTTAGTAGAGCGTATATTTACTGCTGATTATCATTGTTGTTATGATACTCTAATGTAATTTAATTTGGTCATAACTATAATGTAAAATAAAATTTGAATAAAATTACAATTTTCTGAATAATGTAAACTAATGACAAATTATCGCGAATTTTTATGTCAAGTTGTTTACTTAGGTTTTATACAATTCAAAAAGTTATCAGCGCGTAATTTTGCAAAATTTAAGATGTATATTCAGTTCAGCTAATGACTTACTCCAAAGTTATCAATGAAAACACTACTTTAATTCATGATTTGAAATCTTGATAAACTATATTTTTAGTTAGTTAAAAAATTGTTATTGATAATTACTCTATAGAATGCATGAAATCATTTTTAAATTTAAATTAATGTATCTTTTTCATAAAAATATAAATTTAACAAAACTGGTTTAGATTCTGAGAAATTGCATTTGAGAACATTTACAACGATGGTAACATTATTACTGTGAATGTAAAAGACTCTTATTATAAATAATGTTTCAGTGGAGAATAATAATTATTGAAAATAAAAAGCGAAAGATGAGTGTCACTTATACCAATGCAATTATATTTAACCCAGAAAACTGAATAAGCGCTGTTAAAAATTACATGTATACTTCTAAAAATTTCGATGCAGATTCATGATATCTATATTTTTCTAACCTATTTAACTTTGGTGACGATAAAACAAAGTTTACGTCTGACTTCACCTACGACCTATTAATCTAACTTTAAATTCTTCAAATATTTCTCACATTTAATCCTCCTGATCAAGCGATCTTGCCTTTACAATTTATCATTCATAAATCATTAAAGAGCTTGAACAAAAAATACATTTCAATATCTAAAATTATTCTTCAACTATTCTAAACGTCAAACAAAATATGTTCAAAATGTGTCTTCCCCATTACTCCAACCTTCTTCTTCACTTTACCAGCCCTTATTCACTTTTTAACCATAACTCAGCCCAAATTCCCATATAAAGGTCACATTATCCATCCTTGTACCGGAGACCTACATCCGACTTCTGACCTATTCCACTGCAGCCCGACATAACCCCAAAACCGAAATCAAAAACATCAACTTCAAACTTGGATCCTCCAAAATTAAGCCCCAATTTCAGCTCGTGGAAACTTGGCGTATCGTCAAAACTTTAAAAAAAAATCTTGTTAACTTTCTGTACCCCCTATAAATAGCACGATAATTCGTTGGGGCATGTCGCCCTCTTCCTGTGCCCCCGCATCGCTGACTTTGCTCCTCCGCAAAGTTGCCACTCGAAGGAGGCCACCTGGTGACGTCACTTGCTTTTTTGATGGCTCACATGGGGCGGACGTTGGTTCCCTGTTTTTTTTTTGTGAAAATTATTTTGTCTTTGCTAAAACTGAAGTGCGCCCGGTTCTACGTCATGGCGCGTGAAATCCGGGCTGAGAACGCCGTGTTTGGCTCCTTGGTAGGTGCCCCCGCGCAGAAAGCCCCTTTATTATCGTGTTGGTGCCATGTTTCTCAGGCGTCACGCACCGTTTTGCACGCGCGCTCGCCGAAATGCAAACGAGAGCTCGACGCGACGCCGGATAATGCCGGGACACCACTGCAGTTGGGGTGGCTTTTGGGCGAGCTTACTTTGCACGCGACAGCAACGCCACGACGTGGCGTAACGTGGCATCGACCGACGCCACCAGGGGGTGGGCGGGCGTTCTTCGAAGGCCCCCGTAGCACAGAGAAAAACGGCGAGCCGTGTACTTCTCTTACGAGGAAAATTCATACGAAAAATTCAAGCGGGACCATTGATCCACAAAATTATCCACATTTTTTCTGCTACCATTAAATTTAGTGTCTTTAATTTCAGAAGAAGATTTTCATTTAAATTAGAGTGTATGTTTGATTAAATTAAAAGGAAAGAAACACTAAAAAACTTTTAGTTTATTAACTTTTTTTTTATTTCAAGGATACATAATAAATAATAAGTTTCTTTATAAAGCCAATAAATTGTAACAAACCGTAATATATGAGTCGCAATTTTCCACTGTATTCCTGTGAGATTTATTTCAAAGTTCAACAACGTGCATTTGGGCGAGACAAATAATCGGCAATTGAAATGAAAGTACACTGAATGTTTCAGTTTACAACCAATTATTGGTACACATTTTGGATGTGCGGTTGGTTTTCCTTAAGCTAAAAGAATTTTTGTTTAATTAAGTTGTTGACTTGAGAGAGAGAAAATCACATTTCAAGTTTGGTATTCTACTCAATTGATATCGTCAATCAAAAGCTAATTTGACAATTTTTAATAACACACTAGATTGTAAATTTTCGCCGGCCAAATTTTCTCGTGCAAACAATAAGAGTAGTCATAACTTCGGTAAAACGTTCGCTTTAAACTTTGGCCTTGTTTTCCGCAAATGTTCCTGGACCATCCAAATAGATTGGAATTTTATCTCCGCTACTAATATTTCTCTGAGCAATTTTGAGTGCTTTCAGTGTTGAAATCTCCAAAGTCACGCGTTTACCTGAAACGCGATTCAATTTCTACACACACTGCAGTTAATAGTCTCGGTAAATATATACTATTAGTAGCCTTGCAGTATTATAAGTATAGTAATGCCCTGGTTTTGTTTATTTTTTTCTGCTTTTCGGGCAACAATCTTTGCCAAAAGTGCGAAGATTTAATGCAGCTGTAATAAACTTGGCAGCCGCTAATGACGTGCTCTTTAACCAATTTAATATCCTTAATTTTTTATCGCGTGCATTTAGCTTGAAAGGATTGTAAACATCGGTGATTGGTACAAATGTCTCAGTAATTTTGTTAAAAACAAAGAAGTCGTATATACCAGGCTTTTTGAAATATTTTTCGTAAAATAAAGTTAATTTTTTGTAATCATATTTTGTAGCTGGTAAAAGTAATAAAAAAAAAGAAAATAAAAGTTTGTTACAGTTTCTTTTCAATATTTGACGTAAATTGTATCAGTATTTGAAATACTGTTCGTTTAATATAACAGCAAAATAAATAAGGTACATGTTTGCTTTGACTTGAGGGAGCACTCCTTTGATTAGTGAAAGAAGCAGGCCGATTATCAGGTTGTGGTATAAACAAAGGAGGGCAAGTGGTCGATCAAAACAAATCCATAGGAGTAGTCTTGACAATGTTATAACGAAGCTCGTCGCGTACTTCTGTTCGCGCTACATTCAAAGTTGAGAGCACTTGGTTCACTTGAAGACCTCTTGTTTGCGCGGTCTAACGAATATGGCCGATGTGGCCTGCGCTCACGTTGCTTGTCTAACGAGTAACCGAACAAGAATTGTTGGAGCATCGATCTTGCTTCTTTCACAGGACTAAATAAAGAACATTTTGCAAGAGCACGATCTCGCATTTTTATCCAATTAAATTTTTTTCTGCAAAGAAAAGGGGTATTCATTTTTCTAATATTAATTTGAAAAGAGTAGAAAATTCTTACATTTATTTTCATATGATGTATTTTTATGATAACCATAAAAGTCATGGCAACAACAAAGAATAACATTCGAACATTGTCCTCAATACGAATTTCAAAGCTTATGAATCAGTTTGTTTTGTTTTCAATGAAAATTCAATTCGGAAGAAAACGAGAAAATATTGGTTTTCTCGGTTTTTAAGGCAACGGTTTTGAGGCAAATAATTGACTACCTCATAACAAATCACAGACAATTTCAAAGTGTTGTCGACTGTAAATTTGCAGTAAACTAAATACATGAAAGTTAAAAAGAAAAAAATATTCAAATCTGGGAAATCTGGCTTGAAAAATAATTTCCATAATTTAATGAAATAAATTTTATTTTATCAGATACATTTTAGTTATTTTTGGCCATTATCAGATGTATTTAGAGAAACAAAATTAAATTCACTTTAGAAGTAGAAAAAAATACATTTACTTGACACTGACAAATTTGCGAATAAAGAATTCGTGCCGTAATTGCTAAGAAAATTAGTATCTTTTTCGCAACTAGATAAAACTATATTAATTTAATTGTTTTCAATTGTATTTAAGTCATAAATAATGATAAAAAACAAAAATTTTTAATAAAAAGATTTAATTTCATAGTGAGTAATATTTTTTGAAATAATTATCAGTCATAAATATTTCATGAAGACAATATCTTTCCGCGATTTAATGATCAATTTTTGAAATATTTCAAGATAATTGCTTTCAATACCAAGTAATATTAAATTATTCCAAATAAATTCGTTTTGTTCGTGAAATTTATGCAAAACAACGATGTTATGTTTATTGGAGTCCAATAATTCTACGAATACTCTCAGTAACGACACGAACTACTTATTCACGAATTTATCAATGTCAAGAGAAAGTACTTTTTACTCCTAAATATAAAATTGACATTATCTGTTCAAGGAGCATCTTCTAATGAAATATTTTTCAACTCATCTACAAAAAGATTATTATTATACTAAGAAATTAATTTATAATTTCCTTAACTTTTATGATAACTCTAATTTTTGTTTCATCAACCTGAAATGAATTGAATTTGATTTAGTTATATATATATAAAAACTGCATCATTTCAACGATTAAAAGATCTGTTTAAGTCAATATTTAAACTCAATATATTTGACCCTCTTGACTTGGGATACACAATTTAAGGGTTGATGTTTCGATTTGAACTTTCAATAAAAATCAATATACTTTAGTATTATACAAAATAAACAACTCTTCAAAAACATTTTATTAATTGAAATGGTATCATAAAAAGTTTTTCAGATGATCATTATAACTTTTTGTAATAG
>JABFPM010002193.1:0-17414 GCA_022817325.1 Idris sp. 1 HC-2018 | reverse complement strand
ACATTGCAGTTTTTCAATTATTATTGTTAATACTGTAAAGTATTAAACCATATTAAATCATTCGATTTTCTCACTCACAAAGAATTGTATAAGCTACTGAAAATTAGTTTTTATCAAGAAATGCGCACAAAACTAGGGACCGCGTTTCTGAGGTTAAAAACAAAACGCGGTCCCTAATTACGATGACAATTCTCATTTTATAAGACTTTCTTCTAAACGAAATTATTCTTCCAACATCAAAGATTCGAATGAATATACACTCTTTATTTAATTCACAAAATTGATAATTTTATTCAAAAAGTCCCTAATTCCGTGAACGTAGAACTTGGACATCCTCTTAAAGTGAAAGATACGAGATATTTGTCCATATGTTACTAGGGTACTGATTATTTAACAGGATCAATTAGTTATTTAGATTTTATTTCTGATTAGTTCTAAGTATATGTTTTTATTAATGTAGTATCATTTTGCTTTTTACTTGTGAGACTCTGAGCATAATGTTTTCTCATTTACTTACTGTGGTTCTTCTACTATTGTCGCTGAAATTTAACTACCATCTGTTGGAAAGGAAGAAATCACTGAATTCACATGAGCTGAAAATATTCAAGAACTTTATTATGGCTTCACTACAAAAACAAGTGCTTTTTTTGATTTTTTAATATTTAACGTACACAATCTGATTCATTTGGCAGACGACGTAATAAACATGAATTGCTCTTTGAGTTATATAACATTGTTCCCTTTTGAGAGATTTTAGGCAAATTAAAAGTTCTTTTACGTTCTAAAAATCGGCCTCTTGCACAAGTTTGTCGAAGATTGCATGATAAATATGTAAGAAACTTGATAATAATGAAATAACTCATGTTAAACAATTACACTTTAAAGGGTCAACCTTGACTTGTTCAGGACTAGACAATTTTATTTTACTTAAAGACAATTCAGTTTTTGAAATTCAAGATATGACTGCATTAAATGGCACAATAAATTTAATTGGGTATAATGTGATTGAAAAGCGACCAATTTATAGATTTCCTTGTAATTCTGCGAGTTTTGATTTAAGTGAATTGAAAGACGAAGTTACAGCTGAATATCAAATAACAATTAATGATATTGAAAAAAAAGTTAGTCCGATTAACAGTTCAGCAGAATAATCGTAACAAAATGAATGTAGTGCCACTTTTACATTAATTAATTACTTAATAAATATAGATGTAAGAAATTTTTCTTCAAGCGAAATGTAAACTATCACATCTGCAGACGATAATCAAATTGACCAAAACCATTCAACAGTAAAAGGTACAATGAAACATTTAGACATGTTTTTGAGTTCATTATATCACCATAAAAACATAAAATAAATATTTAATGATTTTTATTTATATTTTGATTAAATGTTTAAAATATTAATATGTTAAAAATGAGAAAATATGTCAATAATTGTGACGTAAAACAAATTTATTTTTACGGTGATAAAACTAATATTTTATACATTTTTATGTTTAATTTTCTTGACACTGAAAATAACTGAGAACAAAATAACTGAAAATGTTACATCATATCACATCACACATACATGAAAAACTTCAGCAAATTTTTTAGTTCAGTTATTTATTGTTCAATGATTTTTTCAGTTATTTTTTCCGTTTACCATGTTTCTATTTGAGTTTAAATTATATTTTTTAGCACTGGCTCGATTCATGTTACCTCGATTTGAAAAAATTGTCAATGTTTATTTTACACAACTTGAAATGAAGATGAACATTATGACTAATAAATTAGACACTCTTTGGTTAGATAAAAAAAAGCGAGGAATTTGCTGTTATAAATGCTGCTACGTTTGAAAATAAACATAAACTCAAATTACCAGTAAAAACTTTAGATGAATTTGATCTTTTCGATAAAAAAATTGTAGACAAAGAAGCAGCACAAGATTTGGTAATTTAACATTATTTTCTATTTTTTAAATTATTGTTAATATGATTGAAGAAAGATGTGAAATAATTTGCTAATGCAACTGAGAATGAGTTTTGTTTAATGCATTTTAAGATAAAATAATACTTGAGGAAAAAAAATATAAATAAAATAATCATGATTTAAGTTCGTAATTTTTATTATTTATTCTAACATGTAGAAAAATACTATGGTATCAGTGCATGATAACAACATATCTCTATCAAGGAACATGGCTACTATTATCAAAGCTTGTCTTCATAAAGAGGTCGCCATGAATTTCACGGCATGTAAAAAAGTAGCTGAAAAAAGAGTCATGACTTCAACAAATTTTTATGCAGTTCTTCATTGTAAGTTTTGAACTTTCAAAATGTGCTAATGTTTTAAGTAATACTATAATAATTTACATACAAGAATAATATTTAATTTGTATTAATTTATTTCAGCGTTTCTTCAACAAAATTTTAAAACAGATATTAGCAAAGATTTAAATGTCAATACCATCACTAAATATTTGAGCAATGTGATATCGAACGTCAACGGCTGGGACGGAGGGCGGAAATCTAAAAAAGGGTTAAAACAGAAAACGTCTGTTAACAGTGCTGAAAAACAATAAGTTTTATTTTACTTTATTATAATTTTTAAAAAAGATTATTATAAAATATGTTATATTATTTTGCTATAAAATAAAAAATGGGAATAACGACTGAATGAGAGAAATTTCTGTAATAATATTCGTAACAAGCTTTGTTTATTACGTACTGGCTATAAATTTATATCATTAAATAAAATCAAAATTTATACAGAATCTTCATTCTTTTCCTATGCTATTACGTATATGGATACTCCTATCCAGTAGAGATCGGAAAAACTTTAGAATATCTTCAGAGGTATCGAATTTTTAAATTATAGTAATTTTGAAAATATGCCAATAAAAAAATATTTATTAATTATGTAATTAAATATTCTTTTACAATTTGCAGGTACGCATTCAAAATTAACCATAAAAAAGGATCGAAAAGAACCGCTAAAAAAATGAAATACAAATATTATGATCCAGCTGTGTACAGACTGATAGAACAATTGAATACCTTCCGTGCAGATTAATTAGAATTTTAATTTGTTTTAAAGATTTATTATCAATACTCATTTTACTTCTTTATTGTATTATAATTCATTAGTTTATCTTGAAATAAAACTATAATAGTCGCATCAAAAAATTCCTTTTATAAATTTAATAAGTCTAATTTTTAAATCTTGTATTGCGTTAAACCCAAAATTAATTTTATTGAATCTTTAAATTTATCTTTTAATTATACAAATTGATTTCAACAATTGAAGAAATAAATAAACAAAAATAATGTAAACTGGACAAAAGAAATAAGAGAAATATTTCAGTCTCTGTATGGTGATAAATTGTAATCTATGTCTCTTTCAGGAAAAGGAAAAGACGTAAAAGAAGTAATTTCGAATCAGGTTCTTGATACTGTACAAGGTATAAATGCACATGTGTTACATCCTGATATCCTGATTACATCCTGATCATTTATTCCTTATATGTTACAACCTGAACGTATCAAACTATTCCCTTATTATTTTATCTAAATATTTTAATTTCGAATTATTTTATTTTATACAATATATGTGACCACTTTGATTTATTTCGTTTTACACAATTTATAATTACATTGAGTTATTATCTTTCTCAAATAAAATAATAAATATAGAACATAAAATTGTAATAATATTATTTTAACCAAATGGTAAAAACCAACAATCGGTAACAATATACTAACTTCACTCGACAGTCGATAACTCACCAACCTCGCACCAGAGCCTATAATATGACAACAATTCACGGTACATTATCAACACGAATATATTTAACCAATCACATCCTCTTCCGTAAACTCATCAAATCATTTTTTTACAAACCAAATTATCTTTTTATTTCCTTTTTATAGTATCATGACAAAACAATTTTTTATAATTTTTTTTATAATTTGACTGTATTTTCTATAGTTTTCCGCAGCATAAACACGTCGATTGGACGAACGCTAAAATACCAAAACTCTTAAAAAACTGATTTTTTACATTTTGGACGTTTTTCGCCACATTTTTCACATCTTATTCGGTCATGCCCTTTTGCGTTTTTCTTTTTGAAAGTTGTTAAGCCATTCCATACTGAAATTTTGTGCAAATTTATAGCGTGAACACATCGATTGAACGAGCGTTAGAATACCCGAACTCTTGAAAAACTGATTTTTTCACATTTCGACCGCATTTTGTACTTTTGTAATCTAAACGTTTACACACTAATAATATGATATAATGTACTTAATATGTTCTTTTTTTTTTAATCTGAGTTGATATCATTCATCGAAGCTTCAAAGGACTTTCTAAAAGATTTGGAAAATTTAAAGAACTTTGTTAAAATTATATGCCAAAATGGGGCGGATAAACGATAGCTTGGCATTTGATATTCAAAAATCCCATACGCTTCTATGTAATCCTATATCTGCCAATTTAGTTGATCAAGAAGAAAGTGTGGACCATATTAAATCTGCATTTTGTGCCCAGTTCCCTATCAGCGATGACACTAAATTTGAAAGATGTGATAAACAATTAAAACAAGCTGAAATCAATGAAAAATTCGTGAAGGCAAACATGATAGATTTTAATTATCAATTATGTACTGCAAGAAGTTAGTCATGTGCATTTGCTATTATATTTACTAAAGTTGTTTTTGAAACTTAGAATTTATGATTTTTATCAGTCTCTCAATTTTGTACATTACTTTAGAATCATCCTGAGCTAAGCCCAACTTTTAACGATTGTCTACCAAGCTAGGACCAAGCTTGATTTTTAACGATTGTTTGCCAAGCATGGGCCAATTGTTCATGTCGACCTTTGACAACTAAGATATTATACTTTCCTAATATTTTCTTAAAAAATTAGTTTTCCATTGTGTTTGCATGCAAACTACCAAACAAAACATGATAGAACGTATTACAAACGCTTGCGCTGAAATTAGCTCTGATATTCTTTTGTCTTGTGTGCAAACATTTGAAAAAAGGATAAACAAGTGCATTGAAGTTGAAAGTCACAATTTTGAACATCTTAAGATATTCTAAACATCAAAGGTGAGGGCTAACTTAATACCAGCACCCTGATTTTGATTTCTGTCGATTACAGAGCCATCTATGACCGAAATCGCTTTAGTCGTAGGTCAAATTGGGGTATTTTTTTTGGGGAACCCGAAACTGCAATAAAAAATGGGGGTTCCCCTATTCAAGTTTTATAACTACCCCCTCCGCCACCCCCTGGGGGTGGAAGTGGGGGGTCGAGTTTGGTATCATTGGATGTCCACCGTCGAGACCAACAAATTTTATTACCCACTTTTTTTGATCCGACAGATAGTTTACGAGATATTTCTATGTCTTCAGATAAAATGAACACCCTGTATACTATCGCCGCCTTTTTCATTTTTATCGACGACCGACTCATAAAAAAACTTCTGAAAAAATATAATAAATTATCACCATATGTAAAGACTTAGAGCAGTCAGGCACAAACAGTCCCTCTCAAATAAAATGACTAGATTGTTAGTTTCTTATTATAAGCTCTAAAAATATGGCAACGCAGCGCGTCGAGATTCGCGTTGTTGAGTTTCGTGGTTTAAGTTTCTTCGGGCAAATAGACACTACCTTCTTAAAATTAAATTAATAAAACTAAATTAATGTGGCTGTATTTCAAAAATAACTTTAAAAATGTTTGTATGAAAGTTTTAATGTTGTTATACATATTATGTTCACAGTTTCGTCGGTATCGAAAGTTTCATATGCACAAATTATTTGTTATGCTAAGACATTTTTCTAATTTAAAATTGTATACTTTGTCTAAAATATACAAAAATGTTTAACTTTTGTTTCACTTGCACAGAAATGTTCGAAAATCAATTATTAAATTCAGAAGTTTTCTTCATAAAAATTTATTTTACAACTTCATACAAAAATTATAAATTCAAGCAAATTAAAAGAATAGAGAATCTCAAAATATTGCTGAAATACTTCTTAAAAAATCAACTTAAAAATAATATAAATTTTATTTTAAATTTTTACCCAGCATTTGAACTCGTACAGGCGTGTTGGCGATTTAATACGCATGAATCACGCTTCTTTAATTTAGTGTATTTAATCAATTTCAATGTATTAAAATTATTTGAAAGAGACCTTTTTTATTTTGTGAAACCGTGCCAATTTATTAATATCAAAAAATATATTATAAAAAATGTAAAAAATATATTTTCACTAATTTTCATTTATAATTATTCAATATATTTAAATTTATTAATGTCCGTTCATTAATTGTTGTTCTCAAAGAAGTAAAAATTTCGAAATGGAAACCTTAACCTATAAACTTTTACGACATTATACATTTTCAATCTTCTGTGACGTATAAATAAACAGTGTATTTGATTTCTTTTTATGTGTACTGGCATTTTAATATTTTTTTCTATATTTGTCTTAGAGGATATTTTATAGGTTAGAGTTTCCACTTTGAAATGTTTACTTCATTGAGAACAGCAATTAATGAACAGTAATTTGTCAATTTAAATATATTCAATAATTAAAAATGAAAATGAGCGAAAACATATTATTTTGATTTTTTCATAATATACTTTTTGATATTAATAAATTAGCGCGGTTTCACAAAATGAAAAAGGTCCCTTTCGAATAATTTCAATACGTTGAAATGAATTGAAAATCTAATGCTGATGTTTTAATACGCAAAATCAAAGAAACGTGATTCAACTATTGTGCTGCTGAATGCGCCTGAATACGAGTTCAAATCCTGAGTATATGCAGCAAAATTAGTGTTAGATTTTTTATTATAAACGTCGATATACTTTACAAATTTATAACATATGTTTTAATTAAAACTTATTTCAAAACCTTAATAATAATGTTTCCATTTTTGTCTATAATTTTCTGACTCATCTTGTCAGACCTATTTCACAAATATATTTTTAAACTGAAAAGATGAAATAATTATATTTCTGAGTTAAAACTCAAAAGTGTATTTGTTATACAATAACCAAGTTTAGATTTCACAAAAATGGTTCAATAGTTATAAATAAGTGCATGTAAAAAAAATCAGATTTCTCTAATTGCCTTTGAAGTATATAAATTTTGTGATTGGCACATTTGTCATAAACTTATTAATCTACATAAATGAAGTTGACAGTTGATACAATTTTCATAACAGTAACTGACAACTTTACGCAAAAATTCACTAAAAATGAATTCATATAAATGCAAGTTTACTTTTGTTAATAAGCTCGCATTAAAAAGCACCTATAAAAGTTGTATCTCTTATTATAATGTGCAAGTCAGAATGCACATTCGCAAAATATATGTTTTTTTTTGTTTTTTTTTTCTTAAATTCATTGAACACGCAGGAAAAATAATATAAAACATTTTACATTACAAAAAGCAATGCTCTGGCATTGATAAAAAGTAAAAAAAACAAAATTTCACTTTATATAATAACTAGATTTGTTATTTTATGAATTCTATTTATTTATGTTACTCTAAAGGAAAAATGTTATCTTTCCCTGCATGTTTTTTCATATTAAAACTAACGTTTTTTACATAATTCTAAATGTTTTCTTATATATTACACAATGCAAAAACTGATCAACTATTAAATTATACACTTGATTCCTATTATAATAAACATTAAATTATTTATTAACTTGTCATGGATTAAAGTTTTTGATTTAATTTTGAGTCAACTACATTTTTTGTTGTACAATTTTATATATACAATCTTGTTAGAGTATTACACTGAGGACTAGGGAAACTAACTAGCGGATACAGCTTTAACAAACATTATACAATTATTAAATATTGAAAACATGATTCCCAATTATACTTGATTTATACATCTATACGTTAAATAAGTATACATTTATGATTTCCTAAATTGTTCTAAATTTTATATATATCTTTAATTTCTTTTTCTATTATTTTTCACTCTACTAATTCAGATACCCAAGTAAAAATTCACATATGGGTCCATTTATGTCCCATTTATAAACCATATATGTTGACATTTATGGTCATAAATGGCAGCAAATATGACACATAAATGGCTATCCGCGCCAAAAAATTACATTTAGATGACATTTATGTGACATATATGGGTCCATTTATGTGTCATATATGCCGCATAAATGTACCCATAAATGCGCCATAAATTCAGAGTCATATCTGAATTTGTACTTGGGTAATTTATAATTTTATCTAAATAATATACATTTATTCCAAACCACGAAATAATATAATTTCAATATATTATTTACAAATTAGAATTAATGATTGTTATCAGCACTGCTGTCAAATTAGGTTAGTTTCAACAACAACAAAAATTACGGACAAAAATTGTGAAATAAGAATCAAGTGTATTTACATTGCACAATATTTTTTGTAATCGAAGTACAAATCATTTTTATTTAATATCATTTTTAAAAATCTCAAACAAGGAAATAAAATTTTCAGTCGTACTGATTACCATAAATTTGTAATTTACAGTAAGTAAAATGATAGAAAAAATTGTTAATAAAAAATGAAATGTAAAAGATTGTACCTCTTTATAGACGGACTTTTAATTCTTCCATTCTCTGTTTGATTCTACGTCGCATTTCTTTATACCTGTAACACATAATAAAGTCAATAAGTAAAATTTCAATTTTAAGTAAATATTTTTCGTACAGTTTTCATAACATATGTCGGCAAATCTCTCGGTTCTAGAAAAATTCCCCGAATGCAATTGACCGAAAGTAAAATTTACCGAACAACATTTGACAAAAAGGAAAGTTAACCGAAAAATAGTAAGAACCTATTAGAATTATCCAGGAAACACCACTAGGAGATTAGTTCTTTAGGTTTCCTTTAGATAAGCAAACAATGTTCTTGTCAATATAAAAAGAAAAACTTATAATTATCGTTGTATAGTCATATTAAATGTTATAATTATATTTAAAAAAACTTGAAATTTCAAATTATGTACTACAACACCTCGTATATATGTAATTAAATCTGTGGATGGTTCAAAAGAATTAACAATATATTTCAACTGTTCTGCAAAATCTTCATATATACTTCTTTTTTTTTACGTGGAGATTCTTGGCCACTTAATAATTGCTCTGTGTATAAGGTGGGCACATAGCATTTAAATCACAACTTTCTTGTAACCATCCAAGTATTTGAAAAGTCATTGACGCTTTGAAAAAGAGAATATGCATTTAATTATTTATACATTTATACATTCGGGGAATTTAATTTAGATCTGAACTGTTTAAGTTCTTCTTCTGATACATCAACACACTCTCTCTCTCTCTCTCGTAAGTAGAAGAATAACCGTTTTTGTGTCCGTCAAATTTTTGTTAAATACTGACATTTACCGTAAATTTTGACATTGCTCATGCTGCGTAAGGTCTTTTTCCAGCATTGAGTGTAATTACTGACTATTTTCTGAAATAATTTTTGACATATTTTAACAAAAATTGACACTTTTAAATTCTGACACAATTCCTAACCTCTATTCAACACCATTCTCACTATACTTGTTTGAGTTTTCACTGTGTTACAGAGCTTGCTCTGAACACTCAGTAACGTTTATATAAATAGATAATTTATTATTTATTAATAAAAACATATTTCTGAGTGCTAAACGAGCATTTTTTCAAAACAACTATCTGGAACGAAACAAAAGGAAAGCCAAAGATTTGTGAGCAAAGAGAAGCTGAGAACTTATGATCAGACAACTACGAGAAACCCAAGAAAAGTAAACACTCTTTACTGGAAATATTGATGGATAGACTGGAATTTAACAAATAGAGGGAGAAGAAATGGCGCCTAATAACAAGAATTGTTGTGAGTGCAAGTTGGTCTCACATGATAATTTTTTATGTCCAAATTGTGATAGAATATATCATGTTGCATGCTGGACGATACGAGAAATTAAAAACGATGAAGGTAAAATTGGGTGTACAATATGTATGAAAGTTAAAGCGAAAAATGTGAATGGAAAAAAAAGAAAAGTTGATGAATTAAGTAGAATAGAAGAAGAAAATGTTAATGTAAATGATATAGATAATTTGAAAAAAATAATAGATTTGCTATTAATTGAAAACAATACAGTTTTAAAAAACTTTATATTAGATATAACAACGGAAAGCACGGAATGTTTACAAAAAGAAATCAAAGAACTAAAAGACGAAGTAGGTAAATTAAAAAATGAAATTACTGACTTAAAACAAATAAAATGTAAATGTGAAAAAGTAAAAGATTCAGATAAAATAATGTTTTCGGAAATTTTGAAAAAGAATAAAACGGTGATTTTAAAACCAAAAAATGCTGAAAAACCGATTGATATTGAAAATGAATTAAAGTCGCGGGTAAATATTACAAACATGAAAATCGGAATTAGTGAAATAAAAACAAAAAAAACCGGCACAGTGGTAGTAAAATGTAACAATGAAAAAAGCCAAACGTGTCTAAAAAATAAAATTGAAGAACATTTAAATGACGAGGTAAAAATTATTGAGCCGATAATAAACAAAAATGATATTAAAATTGTAAATATAAATAAAGAAATGTACGAAAAAAATGACGAAGAAATCTTAAAAATAATAAACAATCAAAACGAAATCTTAAACAGTGACATAAAATTGAAAATAAAAAAACGTATAAGGTTTGAAGAACGCGAAACTTGGTCAATGATATTAGAAGTTGATTGTATGACACATCAACAACTCTTAGAACGAGGAATCTTATATTTGGGATGGCAAAGATGTAAAATCTTTGACAGTGCAAATGTGAGAAGATGTTTTAATTGTTGGGGATATGGTCATACAAAACATACGTGTAAAAAAGAACAAGTTTGCTGCCACTGTGCCGAAAAACACGATAGTAAAGAATGCACAAAAAAGACAAAAAAATGTATAAACTGTGTGAACCAAAAAAATAAATTTAATATGAAAGACTTAAAAACGAACCACGAAGCAACAGATCGAAAATGTCCTCACTATTTACGAATTTTAAAGAAACTTGACAACGCGGAATAGCAAACAAAGCGGCTAAAACTGAATAATAATAAAAATAATTATAAATATTTTAAATGTTTAAACATCGCGAGTTTTTATAATAAGTTTGACGAAATTGAAAATTATTTATTAAAGCATAAAAATATTGATATCCTTGCATTGACTGAGTCGAGAATAACTAAAACCATCTCCGATAACGAGTTGAAAATCATAGATTTTGACCTGATAAGATGTGACGCCGAAAACAGTTTCACCGGTGGTGTCACTGTTTACGTACGTCGCACGATAAAATATCGAAAGTTATTCTCGATTTCCTTTGAGGAAAACTGCTGGTGTATAGGACTTAATGTTTGTGCAGAATACTATAAGGGTATAATATTGTTTTTGTATCATTCCCCGAGTACTTCTGACGCAAGATTTCTAGAATTTTTAAAACAAAAAATTGACGAATATGATAAAAAAAACAGTTTGATAGTAATGGGTGACTTCAACATAGACATGTTAAGTCACACATACTATTCAGACAAATTAGAAAATATATTTATGACAAGGGGAATGATGCAAACAGTGAAAGAGCCGACTAGAACAACATCTTCTAGTAATACCCTTATAGACCTCTCATTTACAAACATTGATTTGACAACTACAGTACATAACACACCAAAAGTATCCGATCATGCCTGGATATCAATAAATTTTAAAAATGACATTCGCGAACATGAGAAAATTATAAAAAAAAGAAATTTTAAACATTTTAATGACGTAATATTTGTAAATAGTTTGAGAAATAAATTTGACATTTTAAATAACGTGGATAATAATGACAATTTAAATTTTAAAGCAAATAACTTTGTAAATAAAATTATTGCAACTCTAGACGAACTGGCACCGGTGTCAGAATTCATCGTAAAAAAGAAAGAAAAAAAATGGTTCACACAGGAATTAAAAAACCAAATAAAATTACGCGACAGATTATTTAAAACATTTAAAATCACAAATGACTTGACCTACTGGACACAATATAAAACTGAAAGAAATAAAACCGTCAAGCTGTTAAATAAAGCAAAGAAAAATTACTATGAAAACAAAATTGAAGATACGAAAAATGACCCAAAACAAATGTTTAAAACTATTAAAAATCTTTTTAAAAAAGACAAGTCAACCGACATAAATTATAAAAATATTACATTTAAAAATGACGAAACAGAAACGCGGAATGACAAAGATTTAGCAAATAAATTTAATAATTTTTTTATTGACTCAATTGAAAATATTGTAAAAAATGACGATATTAATTTTAATAGACATAATTTATTTAATTTATTTGATTTTGACTGTCGGAACTATTTTGAAAATTTTAAACCAATTACATTAAATTATTTAAATAAAATAATAAATAGTCTAGATAAAAACAAAGGGTCACTTGATGGTATAAATAAACGAATTTTGTTAAACGTATGTGAGTCCAGAGGTCGAGAATTTGTAGATATTCTGAACCTTTCACTTTTTTCAGGTGTTTTTCCTGATAACTGGAAGTTATCGACACTTACACCGATCAGAAAAATCAGTAACTCAAATAATGCTTTAGATTTCAGACCAATAAACCAGTTGCCGATGTATGAGAAAGTATTAGAAATTGTTATAAAACAGCAACTGGAACACTTTTTAGAAAATAATAAAATTTTAATAAAAGAACAATCGGGCTTCCGTGCAAAATATTCGTGCGAAACTGCATTACAATTAGTATTAGATGAATGGACGAGTGCAATAAGCGACAAAAAGTATGTGGGAGTTATTTTTATAGATTATAGACGCGCGTTTGAAACGATAGATAGACATATTTTAATAAACAAACTTTTCTTATATGGTATCAGAGGTAAAGCCCTGAATCTTTTTGAGTCCTATATTTTTAATCGCCGACAGCGAACCGTTGTAAATGATATTTTTTCTGACGAACGTGAAGTGAAGTACGGTGTACCGCAGGGCTCTGTTCTGGGTCCCCTACTTTTCATATTATATATAAATGACTTAAAACAACACCTAGGTCGACATTGTGGCATTCGCATGTTTGCGGATGACACAATGCTGTACGTTGCTGATAGTAATATGGAAAGTATGGAGCGAAAATTAAACACTGTAATGTCTCTATTAGCCACATGGATGAGCAGTAACAGCATGTTTCTGAATACCAAAAAGACATTCTATATGATTTTTAAAAATGACCAGTTGCGAAACGATAGAGATTTGACAATTCAATATAAAGATGACTTGATCGCGAGGACCCGAGATATTAAATATCTCGGTGTATATCTTGACGAATGTCTGAGGTTTAAGAAACATGTTGCATATGTGGAGGGTATAGTTGGTGGTAAGCTGGGTCTGTTGAACAGGGTCGGCAATTTTGTCGGGCCCTGGACAAGAAACCTAATTTACAAAACCATGATCGCTCCGCATATGGAATACTGCTCCACAGTGCTCCTCTACACCAAATCAGAGGAAATAGAGAGATTGCAGAAGTTACAGAACAGGGCCATGCGACGAATTTTACATTGTGACATATACACTCCGACGCGCAATATGCTAGAAACATTAAATTTTTTGACTATTGACGAGCGAATAAAACGTAATGTACTTATTTTAATTTTTAAAATGAAAAACGGAGATGTCGCTCCGGAACTTTGTGATAAGGTGCAGTTTGTAGGCGAATTGAGCGGAAGGGTAACTCGGCAGAGCAATCATCTTGCTCTGCCGTTTAAACGGACCTACGGTGCTCAAAAGACTTTAATGTACAAAGGATTTAAAATGTATAACGAACTACCAGGGGAATTAAAAAACGCGCCATCTTTGGATACATTTAGACGACGACTAATGAATTGTTTTAGACCACGAACTGATTGACACAATTTGGATTATTTATTTATATTTATTTAAATGTTTTATTTACTTAATTATGAATATTTATTTTGAGTAGGATCATGTACGTTCTTGTTTAATTTAGTTTATTTGTCAGTCACTTGATGTTTTTATTTATTTATATTATATATTTATTATATTTCGTCCGTTTATTATTGATTATTTATTTTGAAGTGTGAATGAGATATAGTACACCCAGAGACCAACTTGCACTAAAACCAAAACCAAAAATATAAATATAAATTGTAAATATATATATTTTTTTGCAAATCGAACTAGCTGAGAACGCTAACAATAAAGTCTATCTATCTATCTCTCTCTTCAAACATAATTCATTTTATGATTTTTGATTGTGGAAAATCTATAATACCTTGGCACAAAGTAAAGAATAATTTTATGCAAAAACATAATATTTTTTAAATCTATTAAAAATACTTTGATATAATAATCATCTCACATAAAAGATTTTATAGTTTATGTTTTGCACAGCTTGTTAGCAAAATAAAATATATACTTTGATAAATCGAACAAGATCATTGTTTCTTTTGTGCACATCATAATGTTGTTCTCTTAATTAATAATGCGTCTCCATTTTTCATAAGTTATAATACACCTTGAAATGTCTGGATTCGCCAGCACGAACCCAATATTTCATGGCAAAATTTCGTATTTAGAGTGTTTTGTTGTTTAAAATTCTATAACACGTGATTTACGAAGCATTAGGGAAATTATTTTTGTTTCTTGTCTTGTTTTGCATAGCATTACTGTTACCTTTTTTTCAAACGAAATACGATCCAAATCACCATGAATCGTTGCTTGCCTCTAGCTGCTTTCGATGAAGCTGAAATACTAAATTAACTTGGATTATAGTTTCATAACTTGTTTTTAAAAATAAAAGCCCAATTAAATTCATTAAAAACGAACAATGATGAGAGTAAAAAATATTATTTGTATTTTGTCTCATACAATTTCCTTCATTATAGACTTTAAAATAATTTATGTCAAAAAACGAGTATTTATTGTAAATTACGTATAATATTAATGCATAATAGTAGAGTTGCAATTAATAATTTTCGAGTTAATAATAATGATAATAATTTCTTAATTAAACATTATACAGTATTTGATATTTTTGTTACCAAATTTTAATGCAATAAATATTTAAATTAGCTGAATATAAAATTATAATAAAATCGAATTTCAGTTTATGTTTTTGTAATAAAGTTTTTAATAAAACCTTATTTACAAATAAAATAATCAAAAAGGTTTTTTCGATTACTAATTAAATAATTATTTTCATAGTTAGTTTTAATGATTTTTTAAATAAAAGCTTTTAAAAAATTATTACAATAATAACTTGACATCCTTAATTGATGTAAAAATAGAATAAATTTTGTTATTCAAAATGTTTAATGATTTATTTAAATCTATATGGTTTCAAAATAAATTCAATTTTATTGTAATTTAAAACTGGTGGAGAGTTGAGTGATCAAGTAAAGTGCAGTTTCCAATTTTGGGTAGCGGTGACTTCAGTAAAACAGTAGCAAATGTCGAAGAGAAATGTGGAAGCAGTCGGTATATTGACAACAACAGAAATACCCATTAGTTGGATTAACTGTCATACTTTTAATGCGCCGTTGATTCTACGAAAAACGACTCGTTGTTCATACATAACTTCCGGACGAATATCTCGATGTGTCAGAATCGGAGGCCTGGCAGTACACTGCAAAATTAACGCCGACAGTTACTGTTAAGTTGCTGCTCTTTTAAATTAGTAAGGTCACCAAAAGCAGACCGTTCTTCAAAACGAATTAAATTGAAAATTAGATATGTTTTTTCACTCAAATGTGTTATGAGCATGAAATATGAACAAATGATGTTTTATGATTGGATACGTGGGATCCCAAAATATATTTCAATTGTGTTGGTGTTTATGAAGGTAATTAATTTGATTGTAGAATTTAGGACAATTATTCTGTTCAAAGCGGTTGAAATAAATGTCTATTAAACTAAATAAATAATTTTACTAAAAGATGGTGATAACAAGATGATGGTAAAAAAAAACGGTTATTAAAAAAAAATTCTGAACAATTTGTTAATTGAAAAAATGAAGTTTATACTTTGTTAGAATTTACAACACTATTGTACCAATTGAAAGTTTGATTTGTATTGAAATTCTTTGTTTATATTGATCAAATTTTCCATTTATTAGAAAAAATGTTTATTATGCCGAAATATTTTTGAAGTTGATTTCAAACAAAAAAATTTTGGTCATTTCGAGATTTTAAAAGGCGCAAATCATTTTAACATGCATGTTTCATAATTAAGATAATGAGCTTTTTTTAATTACAAGAAAACTCTATAATATTCAATATTATAAATTATTAAATAATATAATGCATTTTAAGTTATTTATTTCCGTTTCGTTTATTCAGCGTAATTACAATTTTGATAAATAATTTAGATAATTTGTCAAATTATTCAAATAAAATTTAGGCAATTTTAATCACAAACTAGGACTCTCCTGGCGTTTCGCGTTACTCATTCTGACATATGAATTTTTTTAACAATTTATAAATTTAAAACAATAGAAAACACTGAAATATGAATGCTTTCAAAATAGTAAATATTGACTGCTCGAGTATTTATTATAATGTCTTCCAAATGTAAAAACTAAATTTTTAGTAAAATATAAAAAGTGTCAAATCATACAGATGACTTTTCAATGTGTACAAACATAATTATACACATTCTTTTACAAAAAAATTTTCATTGATTCAAATTTTGCATGTACACAAGTGAAAACTTGTGGTTTAAAAAAATCTAGATAAAAAAATGTGTCATTTTGATTTCATATAAATCGCGTGATTGGGAACGTGCAATTAAAGTCTTGCTTTAATATTTAGTTCAAGCCAATATTATTTAACTCCTGACAGTTTGTTCTCGACAAAGAAATTTTAATTAAAACAATTTTAATAGAAATCGGAAAACAAGCAATCACGCGAAAAAGTCTCTTGAAGATGACGATAATTCATTCTCCGCAATGGTATATTCTTATTACACTCACACTAATAATGATTCATTTTGATTTGACAACATATCATATTTTCATAAATATCTTTTCTCATTTCTTTTGCTCGACTGCCGGTAGTGCATTTACATATTAGGTATGTAATACCAAATTTCGAACAGTTCGTTGAGTTGTTTTTCCCGGCACACTAATTATACAGTTGTTGAGTTCATCGATATGTATGAAGATGTAAATAGGTATTTCCATTTTCAAGCAGTCCCGGCCAAATTATAGCTGCGCTGATATCTTGTTATTTAGAACTGCGCAAGCTCGCGATTATCTGGCTTTTCGAACCGCAGGGCGATTTTTTTGGCATTTTAATACCGAAAGTCAAAGAAATGTACACGCTAAAAACGGATTAACTGGAAT
>JABFPM010002192.1:0-17421 GCA_022817325.1 Idris sp. 1 HC-2018 | reverse complement strand
GGGGGGTGGTGTAATTTTGAAAAGAGGGTCCCAAAAATTTGAGCTTTCTAAGAGCCCTGTCAAAAGTAAATCCGGCACTGTATTTGTTAAAATAATAAAAGTAAAATTAAATGTGAAAATAAAGAGAAATAAAATAATAGGAAATTTACATAAATAAAACTTGTTGACACTAAAATTGGGGAGGTACCTTTTCCTCCAAATTCAAAAAGGACGAATAATTTTAATTATTGAAAAAAGCGCTCGCTATCTTTTAGAGAATCATAAAATATGTTTAGAATTTGTTTAAATTTTTGTTTAAATTAATTTTTTAAAATAATCTAACGTGATATTATAAACAAAAAAAGTTGTTTGACTTTTGAATCAACATTAAAACGACTTTTGCAGTTTTATTTAATCGGAAAATTAAAAAAATACCTTTAAACCAAAATGTGCGTCATTTTTGAATTTTTTTGAGGAGGTTAAAAATTCTACTGGTCTCTTTCCTTAAAAGTTTTTGATATAAAAAATTATTTGGAAATCTTTGTAATTAATTTTTCAAATTTATATAAATTATATTTCGAGATTTTTGAAATTATTTAATAAATTCCAATCTTATTATTTTCAGCAATTTTTTGTTCATTAAGAATCTTAAGACATTTGTATCACAAGTAAAAATGCAATTTAAACAATTTATTTTCATTCTTACAAATTAAGGATAAACCTTATTATTTATTTTTAAATTAAAACAAAGATTTAATCTATTTTGTATTTAAAAATCTTTTACGTAATGTAGAACAATTTTTAAATATTTCTTTTTTAAATTTCAATTTGTTTTTTTTTTAATATAATTTTGCATTATGAGTTAGTCACGCGAATAGTGAAACTCAATGGAAAAATCACAGAAATTATAAATTTAAAAATATATCATTTTTGTGTGAATATTTTTTTCATTATTGATATTTTAAATGTGTTTAATAACGTTTTAGTATATACGAAAAATTATTATTTATTGTTCATAAAATATGAGTGTAAGGTATTTGAATTAACAATATTGAACCAATATTATCGGCTTTCATAAAAGCTTGGATTTATTTGTATTTAATTTCATAAAAAAATACGTACATGATAATATACAGAGTACGTGCACCACGGATGATGTAATTAATTTGCTTGCTTTGGTTATGATTAACGAATGAACATGATTAATGTCATTAAAACTGAACAATCCCTTGTTCCCAAATGTTTATTTTAATCAATTTTTTTGTTCCTGCTTTTATGCATTCTTTCGTACGCATTCACATTCGCGCATTACTTACACCAATAATTATTAATGTTTGCGATGGTTCTCTCAAAAAATTTGTACTACAAAATTAAGTTTACATTCAGGGTATTATAAATTGTGCTTTTTTTATAATTGTATTCATTCAACAGTATCAAATTCAATAAAAATAACATTTGTCTTTACACATTTATAAGAGTAATCACATTTTTCTTTTTTTCTTTTTGGGGGAAGGTTTGAAAGAATGAATAAGATTAGGAAAGAACATCAAATTCTTTGAGTTTGAATCGTCGAAAACACGCGATTCTTTATTTTTTATATAATGACTTACTGAACAGCATTTTTATATAGTTTTACTTTGGGTGGAGTATCAATATAGAATTAAGAAAAAATTGAGTTATTATATTTTTAAATTCTATAATCCTGCGGAGAAATGATCATTCATATTGTTTATCCTTTTTCTTTTGAAATAATTTTCAATTTTATTATTTAACTTCATATCACATCAAAAAATATGTTATAATTCACAGCATAACATTTTAAAATATAATTATTGTTCATTCATAAAAAAAATTGTGGTTAATTATGTCAACTTAGAAGAAAAATTACAACATTAAAAACCAATTTTCAAGATTGTAACTCTCTGTTAAAAAAAATATTGCAAAAATTAAATAAAGTTAAAGAGGAAAAGAGAGAAAAAGGATAAGTGCAGTACAAAACGTCTATTAATTATAATATTTTTTAATAATATCTGAAAAGTTAACCTTACGATTAAAACATAATGTTTTAAAGTTTTCTTAATATATAAAAAGCAGTGTCAAATTGGACATCAATTATTTTGAAATATTACATTTAATAGAACAAGTTTCTTAAAAACTTGTATAATAAATTATTTAAAAATTAACATCTAAACATTGTTTTTTAAATGTTTAGTACTGTAAAATCCCAATACTCTCTCAATAATTTTCTTTTAACGATACATTTTGCTTGAGTACAAGACTTTCACTAAATATCTAACAAAATATAAAAAAAACCTTCTATTGTGATTTGTCAAATAACAGTATTATAATAATACGTTTTGTGTGTGCCGTTTAAAAAGTGGTTGAGCCTTCTAAAAAGCTTCTCAAAAGCTTCGACGATTCTATGAAGGCTTTTTTCAACTACATAAAGATTATAACAATTGTCAAGTTCGATGTACAGTCAACGTGTATATTCGTTCAAGACGCTTAATTAGCAAGATCTAGTAATTTATTAAGGTGATTATATCATTACTACCAAATTAAAAAAAATACATATCTATTTTAGCTTAATATTTAAATTAACTCTTTTAATAATTTAATAATAAGAAATATACAGTTTTAAAATAAAATTATATCCTGTATTTTTTTTCACTATAAATTATTTTTTTCATGATAAAACCACCTTAATCTATTGTTTTAAGTTTACAAAGAAAAAATTGCACGACATTTGTGTAAATTATGTTATACGAGGCCTGCTTGTTGTATTTATAATTACATAATTTTTAGTGTAATTAAAACAAAGGTTCTTGATCTGTTTCAAAAAATTGCGCAAAACTATAATCAAGTCTTGTTGAAAAAGTTGTCATCGAAAATTTTGTCGACAGACTTTGATCTTTTATAACGAAATTACCTAAGTAATATTCCTTTATTCCTAACTCAACTATACATTATAAGAAATATTTGAAACCTATTTATAATATAATTGCATTATAATTGTTGCAATTTGTTTGTTTCTTTTTTTTTCAATATTCTATAAAAAACTTTACAACAAATTTGCGACTCCTTAAAATGCGTATCGTGAGTTTTATGAATTATTTTAAATAGTTAAAAATCTCGGATGAAGTAAAAAAAGTGAAGTTATATTCCCCCTTAAAATGCTTAATATCAACGTGAGTATTTTTTAGTTTCGATTTGACGTTAGAATACATCATTTATGTATACAAATTTGATTCTTGGAACACTGACTCTCGAAAAATTGGCGCTAATCATAAATATATATATATATATATGTATATTATTAAGCAAGAAATACATCACGGAACAACAATACTGAAACGATACTTGATAAAATGTGGATTAATTCGGCCTACAAAGTATATTTTTTATACACACATATTGATCTTAAGCTTTTTTTATGTTTTTTTTTTTTTTTTTTTTTTTTTTTTTTTTTGATAAAATCGACGTGCGTTACTTGTGAGGTAACGGCAGTCTTAATTCACGTTAAAAGCTTCGTATGATCTTTAACACTAAATTGAACGACTTAGTGTCCACTGGGTATAATAAAAATGACAACCATATGTATACAAACTGTCGACTCCCTTATTTTTTCTGCTTAGTATCACTCGTTGCTGTTAAATTAAATAGAGTTTACACCTGTAAAGTGTTTGGAGACCTTTCTATAAAAAGCTGTTCTTTTTCGAAATGCAGAAAAACAGTTCAAAATAAAATTAAACTCTCAGTTTATCTTGCAAGCAATTTTTTTAATATTATTGTCAGTCAATGTTTTAGGCTTCTTATACTTGTTTCTAGCTCGAACTTGTGATTTTTGTTTGTTATCTAAATAAACAATTATCCCTTTAAAAAGTACCAAATATTTTAAGAAACTATGTTTAATGAACAGAATTTGCTATTCATTTTTGATTTTCCTTTGAGAATTATTTTCAGCGACTTAGACTTGTTAAATTATCCTAGTATTTAAATTTATTGAACAATATTGTTAACATCCCCTGTGACACGAAATACAATCAAATTAAAGACTACTTTTTATTTCAAGGTCTCCAGTCTCGTTTCGTATGAATTTAATTTACATCTACTTTACATATGTGCGACAATACAATGTTGGACATTAGTGAGCATCGACGTTGCTTGTTGGCTCTGTTTCGTCCTGCTCTGAGAGAAGTGGCACAACCTGCTGGTTGTTGCTGCCCCCGTCAGAAGGCCTTCTGCTTTGTCCCGGCAAAAAAGACATGGGGATGTTTCCCGAGGGGGTGGTCGGCGCAGACCGCGACAGCCACCGTTTAGCTTTACTCCGCGAACTCGATCGACCCACTGGCATGTACTTGCCCCGCACTCGACGAGCCGGGTACAGCCAGCCCATTTCGCCAGAACTCACAGGCCGATGCGAATTGGAACTGTTCGAACTCACAGGACACAACACTTGTGGACGATTTTGTGGAGTCGCTGCAATTGCCCCGTTTTGGTTCATTGGCATTTGTGGAAGTTGCTGGATTTTGTCCAATAGTTCACGTAACTGCAGAGAAAAACAATTTTTTCAATATAAAAGGGTAAATTAAGTTAAGCTTTGCTTGGAAAATACTTAACTTATTCATTATTTAGTTCGAAAAGTCGATTTCTGGTTGGATTTAAAGTCGTTTTTTTGTTTGAGTTTAAAGAGATGCAAATTTAAATTCGTTAAAGTAGATTTCGTTAAACCCTACTATCCTTTCATGAAAATTGAATTGGTACTTTGCATTGACTAATTTAGACGAAAGTGTTTTTTTTCTTCTTCTATTCAAATTTTTTAAATAAATTGTAAGAAATTCGATAAATTTTATATTCTATAAGAGCCAACGAATTCGACTAAATTATTTTATTCTTAGATCATTAAATTGTTAAAAATATATGTTGTCTGAATGAAAACTAAAAAGTTGATTAAAATCTTATTTAAAAAAACAAAGCTGGAATTTTATTACACAAAATAAAGCTTTACTCCGATAAATTTACAATTTTAGTTCAATTTTATTGCTCAATGAAATGAAGATCACAACATAAAATGTTAATACACCGAAGGAAAAAAAATCGGAACACCTAATTTGTATGAAAACAATGTCTTACTTCAAATCACCATAACTTTGCCAATTTTATATTACCCGCAAAATTTCTTTTTCACTTGAAAGCTTTAAGCTTCAGCACCAAAATGTTTTTGTTAATAATGAAATTTGCTATTTGCTGTTGTCCGGGATACCCTAAAACTTGAAAATCGAGGTAACTTCAAAAGTTTAAATAATTACATTGCTATTTTTCTTAGAATCATCGAAAAGCTTTTTTTATTATTCATAATTTCTCAAGCTTTGAAAAGTAAACTTATGAAATTGTAAGTAGAAAAGTCAGTAGGCACCATTAAACTTGTTTAAATTTTTGTATGGTTATGAATAATCTTGCTAAAAGGTTTAAAAGAGCAAAAATAAAACTTTAAATACAGTATTTTTTTATTTTTGAACAAAATTTGTTATTTATTGTGAAAAATTACCATTTTTGATCAATTGATTATTATTTGTTAAAAATTATCGTAATACCAAATGTAGCATTTTCTAGTACAATATCAGACATATTCAATCGCTCTTACTGGTTTTTCTACCTTCAATTCATCAAATTTGATTGCAAATTGTTAAAACTTGAAAACAATTTTAAAAACTTGAGCTTTTCGATGGTTCTGAAAACAATGATGAATTATGACTTTTCGAAGCTACCTCTGCGAAAAACGTCGATTTTCAAATTGTAGAGTATCCTGGACAACAGCAAATAGCCAATTTCATTTTCAACTAGAGTATTTAAGGCTGAAGCTTCAAGCTTTCGAATGAAAAGGAAATTTTGCGTGCTCTACAAAATTAGCAAAGTTGTTACGATTTGAAGTAAGAAATTTTTTTCCATGTAAATCCAGTGTATATTATTATATGTTCTGTTATTGCATATTCTTTCATAAATTAGTAAATAACTAGCCAACATCCCATGTATATACAGTGTAGTTTGTCTATAGTCTTTTGCTTTCTTTTAAATACATTTATTTTTATATTTTATGAATTTTTTATATTTGCTTCTAATATTCAAAAATATATATACAATATAAACAAATATGTATATAATTACCTCTATCGTAGGGCTAGTTGCTCTAGGTGGTGAGGACGGCGATTGAGCAGCCAGACTTGAAACGTCCGAAGTCGTCCTGTTATTAGTTAACGATACTATTGAGCCACTACAATCTACAATATCGCCCCGTTCGCAGCCCATAACAGATAGCTCATCGATACTGTTGTTACAAGAGTAAGGTGGTGGAATGATTGTGTTGGCCTCGTTCACCACGTTGCACATAAAACTCGAGCTCAACGAATCCAAAGTACTTGCATGCGAGAGCGTACGAAAATAACGCATAACAAATCCTGATGCACGTTTTCCCATTCCATCATCGTAGCCGATCACTAGCGGATATAAATCGGGCTTTGAAGTGACCTACAAATTATCATCATTATTATTCCAAAACTGCGTAAACATTGAATGCAAACAACACGCAAGTTAAATTTATCTGTGACAATAAATTTGAACAAAAGTTTTGAGCTGCATGATTTATTATTCAGTATGACTGTAAATTTAATAACCTCGTTGTACGGTGGTGGTAATGCTTGAACAAACGAACTACATCGGCTATAATGTGGAGGTAAATAACAGGAACCAGTGGAAGCCCTATCGGACGGTGCATAATCGTCAGAATGATTTGTTCGACGTCGTTTCCAAAGCCAACATCCACACACTGCTGATATCACTAAACCAGCTAGTACGGCAGCCCTGTGAAAATCATCAATTCAAGCTGTTTACTATTTTAATTCGTTTTTTATAAATTTGGCTTTGCTAACAAGAAGAACATTAAAATCAAAAGTTGAATTGTGGAAGATGCCAAGATAACAAAAATCAAAAGACAAACTTTTTAACACTAAAACGGAATACATTTAATCCATTTTGCAAATGAAACAAACGTTCTAGTTTTTTTAGGATTTTTTGGAGAATTATAATATTTTGTACCTTGAAATACCAAATACAAATTTGTATCAGTGGAGAATTTTTTTTATTAATTGTATTATTGAAAAATTACTTTAAACAGTATCTTTTTACTTGAAGTATAGTACAGTAGCTTATTAGTATTTGAAATACTAATACAAATTTGTTCCCTTTGAAATTTGATTTTCATATAATGCAAAAATTTAGTTCTTCCAATGTTTTTAATATTTTAACGATGTGTCTACACTCCACAATTTTATGTAATTGAAAATCATTTTAAACAATTCATTTTTGCGTTATATTAATCTGTCTCTTTAATAGTTCTAGGAAAGCAGATTTTCTAGTAGTTCTAGAGTGAAATATATATCTTTTTTGAATAATTAAAAAAATTTAAATAATTTGAGAAGATAAAATTGGTTTAAAAGTAAATATTATGTAAAGCTGCAGTACAAAATTAGAATTATATAATTACGAACCATAAGTACCAATAAGTCCAGATTAAGATGGTAAACATTTCTGCAACTGGCGTGCCCATCTGTGGGTATATGTAACAGCAACCCAAAGAACAGCACTCTTTTGGAGAAGAACAGCTAAAAAGAAGAAATAAAAATTAATCTATAAGTTTGGCAACTAATAATGTTCATTTCATACTTGCAATAACAATGTTGCCTTTTATTTTAGCGAAGAAATAGTCAAGTAATTTTGAATGAAAGCATTGTTAAGGTTGCAAACACTATATGCGTTGTAAAATGCAATTGGATCAGAAAGAAAAATCCAACAAAATGCTTTATGCACTAGTTTATTTAATGTCGCGTTAAAGTGCTTTACGTTTCATATATTTTAATCCGATTACAAATAATTCCTGCGTTGAAACCGTGTATTATTTTAGTATACAAATAATCATAAGCAAATTATTTTCTTTTCATTAAAATTAATTATATTTTTATTGCTACGAATTATTTTTTGTAAATAATTTATCTGAAAGCTCCAAATTTTGTGTTATATTGAAGCTTTAAGCATAGAAAATGATGTATCATCAAAGGAAATCAATTTCAGTGAACTATAGTTTCAATTAGAATTGGGTATACCAAAGTGTCTGACAAAAGTAAATGTTTTATGTACATATTTCATTTTAATGGGAACTTTGTTTCAAATGTCGCACCAAATTTAAAAAAATTCTCATACAAGCTCAGTTAATCTCTATTATATATTATTTTTTACTTTAAAAGAAAAAAAAATATGATAAAATTCAACTTTGTACTTTTTAAATAAGACTTTCATGTCACAGTAAACAACAACTTTTTTTGCATTTCAAATTTTTATATATAACTTTTTTAATCATAAAAAGTTGTTTTAGGTTGAATGTAACAAGAAAAATCTATTAAAAATACATGTACAAGTTTTAAAATCGATCCTTGAAATTCACGTAAAATGGAATGTAATGGGGAATTGAATACACGTGCGCAGATTAAAAATGAGTTTTCTTCCATTACTAGGAAATAATAAAAGTTCCATTTTTCATAAAGATTTTATATTTTACAGATCAAAATTAAATTACGATTTAAGTACATTTATTTTATATGTGTTATAACTGTAAATTAAAAATTATTTGATTACATAAGTTATTTGTTTTATGTAATAAAATTTGAACAAATAAAAGTACAATATAATTCCTTAAATAATAGTTTTTGTTTTCTTTTAGTATTTAACTATTACAAAATATAACTTCTGTTATAATTTTTATCTATCCTTTTTTCTTATTATTCGAAATGTAAAGTTATATCAATGACCAAATCTATAAAAAGCATTCAATCGCTTTGATCCTTGAAATATGTACAAAAAGAAAAATTTCCACTCATTTCAAGATTAAAAGATGAATGAAAATTTTCATCTATAATTATTGACTAATTTTATGTTCAAAACAGCTAATACATCAGTGATAATGAATCGAGATAAAAACATTTTAACTAATTTGAAAATTTATTCTAACAAAAGTCTTGCATCTTGAATAAAAATATTCTCATTAAGATAAAATCTATATTATCTTAGACTTTTTTAAATCTTGATAACAAAAAAAATATAACAATTTTGTCAAGGTAAAGGGAAGAACAAAATATAAAATTTGGTTCAATTTCTTTTGATCTCAATTTAAGAAGAAAGCAATTTGTATTAAAGAAATTAATAAAAATTAAATTTAACAATTTTGCGGATTTTTTGAAGGAATTTTAAAAGTTATAAATAATGAATTCTTATTCCAAAGGGAATTCATTTAATATTTTATACTCATATAAAAAGTTTTAAGTCATTAAATTAGTTATTTGAAGATCAATTCCAGTTAACAGAAATTTATGTTAAGATGTTTAAATATAAATAGAAAAACCAGTAATAGTTTTAAGCTAAAAATTGCATTTACATAGTAAATCTTATTTTGACATTTTATGTAAATATACTACAAATAAGTGAAAAAATATGTCTCAATAAATGCATAAAAAAGAGTTAAACAAGGTATATAATATGCATAATTATAACAACTTACACATGTCCTCCATTGCAAAGCTTAGCATGGACCTATTAATAAAACACATTTTATTAATATTAAAAACCTTGAATAATAACAGTCATAAAAAAACTTTGTACACCATTAAAATAATTACAGATGACCTGATTTACTGATGATATTTATTATTATTTATGTATGTGCAAGCTAGGCTCGAATAAATTTAAATTTTCTTTTCAACTAAGACCTAACACTAGTTTTTATTTGGAGTAACATGATTAATTATGTACATGCAAACATTTGAATATAAAAGTATATATGATTTGAAGCGATTATAATGATTTGAAGCTCTATTTATTTGTAATAATTAAACCCCAGTTTTTCGGAGCTTTACTAAATAAAATTGAATTTAATCCAAAATAATTTCTCATTAAAATTTACACTCGAAAAAATTCAAACTCATTAAGATTTTTTTCATAATTTTGTTCAAGGTCCCCATACATCACGCTAATATTATTTCAACTTTGTTTTCAAGAACTTACAAACCTATAATCCTCATTAATATCCAAAGATTTGAGTAAACATTTCATTATAACTTTTTATTTCAAGATTATCCCTATCAATCCCCTGTTCTTAAACCGCGTCACCATCGCAATAAATCTCTTCAACTTTATATAAGTGGATTATGTACACCAATTGCAGCACTACTGACTTGACACCTATAGTATTATAAGCTTTTATTATATATGATGATTTGCTCAAAAAAAAGATAAAGCAATGATTCACCAACCGCAAATCCAAAGCAGAAAATTAATTTACTAAAACTGTATATTAAAAATTGCAACGATCTGGAAGCTCTTGTGTTAATTAATGTAACCTTTTCGAGGCTCGAAAAATTGCTGCTGGTGTCCATCACTGAACCCGTTGCAACTGAATCTCCATGTGAAAAAGGGACAACGCTGCCGAGGGTAGTTTTTTTGTTTCAAACACCAAACTGAGTTGATTGTTTTTTTTTTGTTATTACAATTATCGAATTGATAAGCTTGTATTGTCTAAACTCTATAATAAGCCGAAACGTCGTTATTGATCGAAATTCACAGTGAAAGAGAGAGAAGGAGAGAGAGAACGAGCCCTTTGCACAACGAGGCCAGTAGCTTTACGTGATACGAGATGCGCTATCCGTCGCGGGGGTGGATTTTTCGCCGCGACTCAGTAAGAAACATCGTTGGGTCTTACTTGCTCGGATAGAAATGTCGGGATGGCAAGGACGATGCTTCGCAGAAGGCAATTTCTCGCCTGCACCATGTTCCACACGACGGCGCGTTATGCGCGTCTAGCCCATATTTACGTTTGCGCGTTATTAACCTATTTTCTTATATGATTCTGCGCGCGATTCTGCGCCCTTTTATTTTCTGCTTTCGTTATTCCGAGTGCCACGCTTATTTTCCACAGCTAGAACAAGATAAGAGGGCTATTAAGTATTCGAATTTGCCGCGCTGTGGACAGAAAAAAAGACGGTAAAAGTTTTCAAGATTTAGAGAATCATTTGTACTGTAAATAATTTGTTATTGTTTGAACAATATTTTGGCTCTTTGATACTATTGACTTGTGTCTGAAGTAAACCTGAAATAATCTTTCATTGTTTGGACATTTCAAAATTCTTTTGAACAGAACTCTGAATTATTATTTTACATTGTACTTTAATTTTAACAGTTAAACTATAGCTTTTTAAATATGTTACCTGTCTTATAAGAATTCAGAAGATAACTCCAGATTAATGTTTAAAAGTTATCAAGAGTTCAGTCCTCTGGGACAGCCCTGCATTACGCATTGAATTCAAAATGATTTCTTTATGAATTGATTCCTTTATCCGAAATGATTCAAATTGGATTCAAATTCGTTTCCAAATGCCTACCCTTATTTTTTCAGTTCTACTAATAGTGTATGTAATAATTCAAAATTAGAGGTTGAAAGAAGGAGGTTGAATGGGTTGAGAAAAGACTCAGGAGGTTGAAAATGTATGAGAATAAAGGAAGGTCAAAAATGTATTAAATTTAAAGAAGTTTAAAAAGGGGTTGAAAAGTTTGAAAGAAAGATACATAATTCCAGAATTTAGAGACGCTGAAAAGAGGCTCAAGATTCTTTTTCAACTTATTGAAAAAATGAAAAAAATTGTTAAATTAAAAGAAGCTAAAAGAAGGTCGTAAATTATTTTATAACAAAGGTTGAAGAGATTAAATAGAGACTAAAGGAGTTCAAAAAAGTGACTAGATTTATCAAGGTTGAAAAACGGATAAAAAAATAATTTAAGAAAGGGGAGGGTAAAAATAAAAAAAAAATTCACACGGAACTAAAAAAATAAAAACTTTAAGTTGTAAACAAAACTCTTGTAAAATTACAAACATGAAAATGAAAAATATATTATGAAAATGTAAAACAGTGTAAATTATATTAATTAATTAATTTTCTACGTAGGATTTTATGGACAAATTGTGTGCCTTCAAAAATCATCTCTTTAAAAATTTAACAGTTTTTTTTATTTCTAATTTCATCTAATATTTCAAACATTTTGAGAACTTTTACATAATGATAGCATTAAACTTTCATTAAAAAAAGTAGTCTTAAATATGGATATAAAAGTTTATCATAACAGGCCATTAAAGTTTTCTTATTTTTTTATTGATAAATTTAATAATGTATTATGTTTAAAAAATTAAAAGTAAATTGTGTACGTCTTCTGTTTAACAATATATGTTGCTTCATTTTGGTACTTAAAACATCTCAAAATTCGAAAAAAGCGTTTTTGCCATATTTATTGTAGATCTTTCTTAAAAATACAATAATTTAAGTAGAATCTCAATATTTTTTCCGTAAAATAATTGTGTTAAGTACTGCCACACAATTATGTTTAAATTTTATTCATTAAATTTTTCCATAAAATTCTCAAACTTCCTGTTAAGTTATTCTTAACAATTGGCTTTTGTCAGCAATAATGATTCCTATTTGTAACCATCAATTGTATATTTCACGAAAAAATTAACGATATCACTCAAATTGGAATAATAATTATAGCAGTAATTATGGCTTGAAAAGATAAAACTCACAAAATAATAGAAACAAAGGCTTATTTTTGCAAAATAAAATCCATCTAGATATTAAAAGCAACATTTTTTTTCAAAAATATGTATTCATATCTGTTCTCTATTATTAAATGATTACTAAACGAAAAAATTGATTTAATAACTGAATTTTGTTTAAAATTCAAAATCAAAAATGTGTTCATAGATTTTACTACAATAATTTTATTAGACATATTTTAATAAATTATATTTATAATTATCTAAAATCTCGTAGAGTTAAATTTAATTTAATTTAAACAAATTAAATTTAAATTTGACTTTTATTTCTAGTTCATACAAATATATTTTCTTAACTTGTTTACAAGATGAATTTTCCTACAAAATTCTTCCATCTGTACATCCCCACTAAAAGAAATAGTTTACATGTTCTATATTTTGCACCTAACCTAGCCTAACGTTGAGAAATTCGCATTTCGTATTACCGCGAATGACAGTGTACGACGCCATTACCTCCACTATATTCGGCTTGTTCTGATTAAGACCTAAACGTCGTACCTGAATAAAATCATTCAGAATCCTGAGAGGAAAACATTGTAATAATTGTTTCTTATTTTCCGTGTTTGTGTACGTCAAACAGAGGAGTGGTTAATGGCGTGAAAACAATTATCAACTTCAATCAGTTTCAATGGAGACAATAACAAGACTATATTCTACAGTAGAAAATCGGATTTTGGAGCATTTACGTGAAAATGGGATAGAGCACAGGTAAAAATACAATAATAACAGAAATTTTCATGTATTATATTTTGACATAACCTCTTGAACACACTCTTATATTTTTATGCCATTAATGATAACAAAGAAATTGATTTGCCAATCTGTTGTATTTTTAGCGCTCTTTTTAAATGACAATTTTTTTCAACTCATTTCGTCATTCTTGTGACACTCTATATGTGTCAACTGAAATTGATATTCACGGTAATAATCATTTTCAAAGTCAAGTTTGTTGAGTTTAAATTAATAAATTTCATTGCGTCAATCAGTTACCTATTAGAATATATTTTTATGATAAAAATTAATATTAACAATAATGCATCGTTTTACACTTTTATGACGTTGTATGAATAAAAAGTCTATTTTTAGACTTTAAAAGTGTAATTTTAATGAAATATCATCTGTTAGTTTATTACTAATGTTAGACTTAAGTAAATAGTATTTAAATAGTTTTTCTATTTTTGAAGTAAGTTTTTTTTAACAAGTGTTCATCGCTAAATAAATGCAAGTTAATATTAAAATTAAATGAACTTTGAAATTAACTTTTACATTTAAATAATTATTATTCTGTATGACTAAATATTATCATTTATTTTATCAGGACAAAAAGTAGCAGTGGACTATGGCTCGGACCTTTTGTTGGTCTGAGTGCAGCAGCTACTATTTTGAGGGAAGATAACAGTTACTCAGAAATTTGCCTGCTAGTTGGAATTTCGGGAATAGGACTAATTATCGGCTCAATGTGCCTTTATGCTGGCTTGATGAGAAAGAATGCAGCAGTTAAAGATTTTCATTTGTTATATTTTTTACCTGCAATCATGACTTCCACATTGTACCTCCTTATTGCAAATAAAGGTATGTTGAATAATGAGAGATGGTCAAACAGAATATGAAATGTGTGTACACTTTTACATTCCCATTCAATGAGATTTAAAAGGCAGTATTCAATTTCGAATAGAAATGCATGTTCAAAATAAACTAGATGTGTTCAATTTTTAATTTTCTCACTAATATTGCATGAATATTAGTGAATATCAGATTCTACAAGATCACGACAACAGTTTTGAAATTTTTGTTGATACAAAATTGAATTGTTTCTAATGTTATATATTTAGTTGTAATATGTGTAATACATTGAATGAGAAATTTGATATCCTTAATAATCTTAAAGTTATTTAACAAATAAATCTAATAATATGATTGTATTAGTCCAAAGAAATACTTGATTGACTGATGAAGTTATGACGCAAAAATAAATTACGTCACTTTGAAATTGAATTGATTTGATATAATTAATCAAAGCAGCTACAAGAAAAATAGCCGCAAGTTAATTAAATTACACTTTTCAATCTTTTGTTATCTGGATTTTTTTAATATTAAATAATCAATATCTCTTACAAAGTTATTTACAAATAATTTCAAATATTAGATAAATAAATATTAACATAAAAAATATTTCAAAATAAAGAATAACTAAATAGTTAAAGTTGCTAATGATAATAGAAATAAATAATTAATCTAATAATATAATAAAACGACAATAAATATCATACTTATTCAAACTCTAAACTATTCAAGTGCAGGACTGCTAGTGAGTGTAGCATGGGGTTTAAGTGTTGGAACATTAAGCACATGGGGTGTCATACAAACCATGTCCCATTTTCCTGGATGTTTCACAATTGGCGAGGCTACAGTTGTGACGCATGGAGTCGTATTGTTTTTGCTCTCGGTTTTTACTAATCTCCCTCTCCGATACCACTTACCTCCAATTCACAATAATGATATTATCACTGTGATATTACAAGTAAGTTACTTTTACCTATACTGTAAATATAAACTAATCCATCTTATGAATTGATATTTTTTGCAGTTACAATTACAAATATATTTACACCAGTATAGATGTAAATTTGTATATATATGTATATCTTTATTTCCTATTTTTGTATATTTAATTTAGTTTATTGAGACTTTAAATACAGCCTATTTTATGTCAAATATTACCTTCTTAGGTGGGCATTCTATTTATTGGATCTGTTTCTTTATTATCATCCAAAGTGCCAGCTTTACGAAGTACATTATATTTTTATGCAACATTCTTTGGATTACTGATCTTTGTGACGGTTCCAGTCTGGCACATTCTACTCAATCAAAGTCCTTTACTCTGGATTAGTTCTTTTATATTTAAAAGCAATCAAAGGGTTAGATTTTATTTCATCTAGAACGATCTTATATTAAAATTGATATTTATTTCAGTTTTTATAGTTAATCAGGTTATTTGATTGGAATAAAATTAAAATATAAATGATCAATAACAAAATGTTAATGAATTTTGAATTGCAGATTTTCTTAGTATTATACTGGGCTTTATGTTTGGCAGCCGCATGTGGAGTATTATTGTACCAAACATACATTTCAAATGCTCAAGTAGATACAACTACACGAAAGACTTATCATATTCTATCCGTCCTCGTTTATGTACCAGGTCTCATATTAGAACCTGTTTTACTGTACCTCGCTAGTGGTATTGTTATTGCCTTATTCATTTTACTCGATGTAAGTTTTATCAAATTTAAATACAAAGTTATTTATATACTGAGAGAAAATAATTTGTATTAATTTTTTTTATTCTTTTACCAACAGTTAATACGTGTATTAAATATACCTCCACTGGGTGAAATGTTGGAAAAAAGTTTTGTTACTTTCGCTGATACAAAAGATAATATACTATCGATGACACCGTTATATCTTCTTGGTGGTTTGTCTTTGCCATTATGGATGCCTACTGAAAATTTAGAATTGATTCCAATGTTGAGTGGAGTACTGACAATTGGAATAGGAGACACTTGTGCCAGTTATATTGGACACAAATGTGGAAAACACAAGTGGGCTGGATCAGAGAAAACATATGAAGGCACAATAGCGTGTATTGTTTCTCAAGTTGGGACAATACTACTTTTATCTTTGTTCGGTAATAACTTGACTTGAGTTATTGTAATAATTAATAGATTATTAAAATATCAATAACTACATAATATTGATATTAAAATTTGTAATTGGATTATTACTGTTGTTGAAACAAAATTAAATGATAAGTATGTTTTGTTAATTTTTTATAAATTTATTAATTTTTTCAGGATTGGTAAATAATAATTGGCTTCTAGTCAAAAGCATCTGCGCAGTGATAGCAGTGTCCCTTGTCGAAGCTCGCACCGAACAAATCGACAACTTGGCATTGCCATTTTTAATGTACCTGTGCCTTTTGGTATAATGTTTTTGTTTTTATTATTTAGTAACATCTTTATTTTTATTATTATTGTTGATTTTTTTTGTAGCATAATAAATATCGTACATGAAACAATGATTAAATGATAAACATATAGAGAAAGAGTAAGACTAAATGAAACATAAAAATAAAAAAAAACGACAAACTCGTTGCTCTAGTTAGTGTGATAAAATCATTAAATTCATGACGAGTTATATTTTAATGCAGTTTAAGATTTCTATTGCTTTTATTACAGAAAGTATTTTAAAACAAATTGTATTAATCATCCGATGAATTAAATTAAACATCACAGATGTTTGAAATATACATAATTAGAGAAACATGAAGTTATAAATGAATATAAAATACTATATATTCTTTCAATGCAATAAAAAGTTAAATGCATAAGCATTATAAATTTAAATACAAAAATTAAATTACGTCTGATGAATAAAAAACAAATTACAATTTACAAACAAGTATATGTTAAAAAAATATTACTGTATACTTTAAAGGGAGTTTTTTGAATATTTACTTTTAAGTTTTTATTATATTTAAGTATTCGACTGATAAGTCTTTGACAATCGTATTTATTATAAACTTTATATTCAACAATTTTATTACGTCATAGGTGCACAGAAAACATCATTCTTCTCCCTTGGGTCTTTAGAAAAATGACGTTTTCTGTGCACTGTAAACGTAAAATATCGTATGCAACACGAAAGATAAATAGTAAATTCAAAGCGAGGTTTCATCTC
>JABFPM010002191.1:0-15978 GCA_022817325.1 Idris sp. 1 HC-2018 | reverse complement strand
ATTCCTTTAGAGCACTTTGCATTATCGTGTCTTTGACAGCACAAAAGACAAGCTTAATGTCCATACAATTTTACAATAAAGTTAATTCCATTGATAAAAAGTGATCATTCAATAATGTGATAACAATGCGTTTGCATGAATATTTCATCTCTTTTACGTTTGCTATTTGAGCTAAGAATACCAATTTCGTAATCAATTATCATCCTCAGATGCGATTCACATGCATTCCGCGATGATTATTATTTCATCCTACTTTGTTCACATCCATGAATTATTTCTTTGCTCGGATTTATCATCAATATGAAATATTTTGTTGTTCCTTTTGAATCAAAATATTTATGCTCATACTTCTTACAATAATGAAGTTAGTCCTCCGAACTATTCTTGCAGCTTTCAACTGATTTTAAAAATACTCATTATCGAGAAAAACAAAGCTCATAAACATTTTTAATAAATGTTCAAAACTCAAATGATCTTAGTCATATTTAAACGTGGATCTACCAATTTTGTTTTATTGAAAAGTTTAAAGTTCCATAGTTCTCGAATGCTCGGGTTGAAAATATTTTTCTTATCATACGTATCATAAATATTACTTTTCGAAATTGTTTTATGTTGTAAGGTGTATTTTTTTTTAAGAGAAAGTAAGTAATCTACGTGAAAAATCTCATTTTCGTGGGCAATGAATTACATTTCTTTGTCAAAGTTGTCATTTTTAACGATTAAGTTTAATTTTTTCAGCTTAACACTAAGAACTAGCACTGTGACAAGGGTTCATCCGGAAGGAAAACTTCGTTAGCGAATTCATTACGAAATAGTATTAATCTTGATAAATGCTGGCAATCTGTGTAATCTCATTAATGCACCGAAGTCTAAATGTGGAATCTTTTAAATTACATTTTTATATAAAAAAAATAAGAAAAAGGTGACCAGCTATTAAGCTGCGTGAGTAATTAGTTGATCATAACATCACGTACACCTTAATAACAAAATGCAATAAATTTACTGGAATCTATTTACAACAAAATTAAAAGTTGGGCTAAAATCCAATTCTAGTTTCTTTTCATACAAAGTAATGAAGTTTAAGGCTTTAAATCCATATTACATTTCATGCAATATTATATAAAATTTTAATAACTATTTATGCCTTGCGGATTTATCGAACAATTGTCCGCTTTCAGTCACATTTTTAAGTAATGCGAAAACATTTAAAAATTGTTGTAGTGACTTAGAAAAATTTTAAGAGAAACAAAAATAAAAAGTCTTATCCCTTGCGGAAACGTCTAAAACCCAATAGATATAGCTTGGAAAAATTAACAGCACTTCTAAAATTACAATTTCTAAATGCTTTGAAAAATCTAATGTAATTTGTAAAGAAATTGTTGAAGAAAGACCCTAAATCGTCATTGATTCTAACTTTCATAGACAGTGAGCATATTAATTCACTTTTTCAAGGTTCAAGGACATTTTAATGAATGAGAAGCTGCTTTTGATGATTTTATAAATGTTGATAACATTTTTTCGCTTCACCCAATATTAAAACTGTAGTTGCAAATGAAATATTAGTAAATTTAAAAACAAATAATGACTGATTTCTTTTTTGTTTTCAATTGATTTTGTTATCATAATTGGTGGTAATCATACAGCTTTGAACAAAACATCACCAATTTTACTTAACTTTTGTGATTTAGTGAGAATGTGTTAGACAACCTTGATACTTCTGCTGACTCCGAAAAATAAAACAAGAAATATAGCAAATCATATTTTGTTTTATAATGCGTTTAAGTTATTAATTTACTAATTAGGATAATTTTTACAACAACAAAATGTGATTAGATAGATTGAAATGAATATTTTAAGTAGCCATAAATCAGAATAACGAAGCCAAGGTTCAAAAAATCTTGACACTTTTATTGTGACAATAAGCGTTTTTTTAACGGCTATAAAAAACTATTTTTTTCTGAGCCGAAAGTTTATTTGAGTAATCCTAACTTGTCAAAGTATGACACGAACTTCGACTCCCCACTTGAAACCACTTGTGGTTTTAGGCAAGTGATAGAAAATGCTCGAGGTCTTTTGTATTCCGTCGTTGATACTGCTTCAGTACATACAATTTTCAATGAAAACGGGTATTTTCTGGATTTTTCATAGTTATTCAATGTCGAATAACTACAAAAAAACATTCTTTAAAATCAATAAAGGCCAACATTTTTATTCACTTTAACTTTTGTGTCATTGAAAATAATTTAAATAAAAGTAAAATTTAAATTAAAATTTCTAATCAACAATTTTCAAAATTTTAAAATTAAAAAGATTTTTCGATTACAATTATATAAAATTATTTCTAAAAGAAGATCGTTAACTCTCTAAAAGCATGTTTTTTATTACTCTTAAATGTTTCAAACAGAATGCTAGGTGAGGCCATTCAACCATACCAACAATCTTGGCAGTATATAAATTTGTGACTTTTAATATATTAAATAAGAGGTCCATAATCCATTATAAGTATTGGCGTGGAACAAACTATGAGGGAGCAAATGGATACCATTAAAGTTGCTCTTAAAAAGGTAAAATATCTTTGATCCCTTGATTCGAGAAAAAGGTCACGTTTCCAGGTCACCCAACGGTTATTTTTAGCGACACCTTATGTCCTATGAGACATTGCAAATAACATCCACTTTCAATTTGTTTTTATTTGCCATTGCCAAAAATGATTATGAAAATATTGTAATTTTAGCATTTATATGCCTAAAATGATTTCAAATCAACTTTTTAACACCAAAATAAATGTAAGGGAAACTTTCTCTTACGGCTGAATTATGTTTCTTATATACTCTGTCATCAATAAATTCTTCTTTATCTGAAAGAACTTCAAAACTTTCAGATCCAATATTCGATTAATCTTATTCCAAAGTAACTTCAGAAAAATTAGAAAAATAGTTAAAACCAGTTCATTTCTTTGTTGACAATTTTTTGTTAATAAAAATTATACAATTAAATCATAGCGTTTTTATTTTATTTAGTGTTAATATTTGTTCTAAAAATTAATCAGGTCAAGACAAATTGAAAGTTCAATTACGATGAGCTGAATTTGATTTTCAGGTCCCTTTTTTCTATCGATCATTCGGATATACATATGCGAGTTAGTACGAAAGGTCTCGGGATACAGAACAAGTGCATGCAGCAAAGCCGCAACTTCTGTCCAACGTCAGTTATCGTGTTAATTTCGTGCAATTCAAGCGAGTATATGCAGGTTATAACTATTTGGAGAGTTGTATATCTTTCATACCGTTCTCGCGTGCGATAGACAATTCTATTATCGATCCATCTCACGCTATCTCGGCATTGTACTAGCTCATGGAGCTGCATCTAATGCAGCGTAAACATGGTAACTGTGTTCATGATATAACCTACACTCATTCATTTTAACCTGACAAAAATTTTTATTGCAATTATTTTTGTTCAGTCATTTGTACCTTGTTCATACAACTGCAAAAATATTTATACCGATAAATATTATTTACAGAGGTTTTTGCTAAACTTCTCATAAAAAAACTTTCAACTGGATTTATAATTTGTTTTGTTCAGTCAATATAAATGTTTAAAAGTAACGAGTAATTGCATACAACATTACTTGGATACAGACATAAATTTTAATAATTAAAAACATTTATCAACAAATAATCTTTCATAAATTAAATCACTTGATTTCTTTTGTGAAATTATTTCATTGATAAGAGGATTAGAAATTTAACGAAATAAATCATTAAAGCTGAGCTTCAAATGTTGAAATGTCACAATTTTGTAACGAACACGTGAAGAAATATTATTACGATTTCTCTACATGTTTCCTAATCGATAACAACATGATGAAAACTGGACTTGACATATGTTTGACTAATTATAGAATGTACTACTGAAATTGTATTGCTATCATTTTACTAAGGTTCAAAAAGATTACAGATTACGCTATTGTTGTTTCTGTTAAATTATCACTATAAGGATTTTTTCTATGAACTGTACAAAATAAAATTACGTAAAAAGTCACTCTTGCGGTAAGAATTAAAAAAATAATAAAATTTAATTTTTCTTTGCTTCTGTGAAGGATCTATAAATAAATATAAACTCAAATGCGTAAAAGAATATATTGTTCTCAATTATTTTGACTTTAATGAACTGAAAAATGCATTATAGTCGAAATTCTTTAATTACAAAAATTGCAGAAATTCTTTAATTATTAAAATATACAAAAATCGATAGGTTAATATGTATAGTTTTTGTAGAAATGTCTGAGATTAATAATATATTAAATAAATTTAAAATATCAAAAGTCACAACCATTGTTTAGAGCTTTAGCTTTGATTTTGTATAACTGAAAGTAATTAAATTATTATACATTTTTTATAGATCCTATATATATTCTTTTATCATTCATCTAGAAAATTCTGAGGAGTTTTAGAAAATTCCGAGGAGTCTTAGAAAGGTTTAAACATAAATATATATATATATATATAAATAAAACATTGTTGAATTTCATGGAAATATTGTATGGATTTTCAATTGATTTGTTCAATACAATTGTTATCAATAATAAACTTTACTATACTTTACTGACAGTTTTAAATAAAATAATAAACAAATGGAGTGTTCCCTTGAAACAATTAGTTGTGAATTGTTCCATTTACAACTAATAATCCATTAATTAGAAAATTGATTAGCTTCAAATTAACTTTAAACTTAATCTTTTTGTGTTATTTATTATTTTTGTGTTACGATTATTTATTTTTCTTCTTTTAGAGCTTTAAAAATAACATATATGAGGTTTATTAAAATAACTATTGTGTTGAAATAAGTATTAAAAGTTTTTGTTTTTAAAATACAATTGCTTCTAAAATTAAACATGTTTGTACAAAATTCTACTGTCAAGAACCATTAATTTAATTTGCATTTTAGCAATCTAAAACATTGTTACTGTTCTTGAAATCTTTTTGCATTTTGCCACGATATTCTGGTATCATTAAGCAAGGCCAAGTGATTGTTGACTTAACGTAGAGTTCAATAACACTCTGCAATTATTATTTTTCAATGAGTCACTTTCAATCTAAAATAATATCCATCGAAGAAATATAGGCGCCAAGGGTGTATTTCATGAAACTAAAAAGATCCATCGATCGCTCGCATATATACGTGTCTTTGTCTCTCTCTTTATCTTTGTATTTTGTTCTGATTTAGCGTCTTTTATGCTGTTACACTTTGTCGTTGAAAATAATGCAATTAAGTACTCGTCTTCTGCTTCGCGCTCACCTAACATATATGCGTGGACACCTATGTAACTGCCATTAATGAGCATAGAAGAGCGTGGTTAAGATACTTTTTAATTAAGTACTCCAATTATGATTTTTTAATACATCAGAGTCAAAGTTTGCATTACAAAATAAAAGCAGCGAAAAAGCAAGTGATTACTTTAATAAAAAATCACTTGAATTATGATTTCATAAAATTTCAGAGAGGTAAATTTTCTGCCGTGGCTAATCCAAAATAAAATTACAATATGTTCTGATTATGCTAAATTACCACTCCACAATTCTGCAGTTATTTTTATTAACTATAAAGTAATTTAGAAATAATTAACTTCTGAAAAAATGATCATTTAATTGCACAATTAAAGTTTATTATTTCAAATAAATGTATTCAATAATTATAATTGTAACCTAAGAGGGGTTAATCCTCTTACAGAGAAGGTTATAATCCTCTTATAAGGGTTATTAAAATTATATTTTGTAAGCCAAGTTTTAAGAAATTTGGCCAGAAGAATCACCTGTAATCCTAGTTTCTATTTGAAATGCGTAGATGAAAACGAGTATTACTATACATTTGTTTACGTTTAAAGTATTTGTAAAGAACTTTGCAGAGATCAAAATTTTTCATTTCGAGTGATGTAAATGTTAAACTGGGATTTTTTAACAATTTAAGTATTTATGTCTAGGAGTAAGTTTAGATTATAATAACAAGGACCCTTACTGAGCAGGAAATTGGATTTTGACTTTTACATACAAGGAGTTTGAGAAATAAAGGAAACTATAGTGGACATGAACGTAAAAAATTAAATATTTAATTGTAGTATACAATTGAAAGAACTTCAGAATGCATACGAATATCTTTTGCTGTATAATATCATACTATTTGCAGTTGCAAATATTTAACTAAGAAATTATACAAGATATTCATTCAAAAAGAAAGCTTATTTGTATGCATGACAACACACTCTTTTTAGTTTATAAATTAATTTATAAATGTATTCTGCAAATAAGACCAAGAGGTTAATTAAAGCAACCAACTGATTCAATTAAAATAGTTTAAAAATTCATTGTCATTTACGTATTTATTTGTAGAATTTTAATTATTGAACTTACAAACTTTATGTATAAATTTGTATATTAGGTAAAAACTAAAAGTTTAGGTGCAAAAAACGTGAACATACATTCACAGTCAACACGAGAAGTGGTGCATTGCATTTATGGTACACGTCGATATGAGTTCAGTGCATTTGCACCACTTTTCGTCGAATTAAGATAAGAGTTGCTACGTGTTACTGATTCACCACGTAGGATAAAGCTCACAATGCAGTTACGGCACTTTGTACAAGAGAAAAAGTGCTCGCCCGAAAATTCACGGTACTATATTTACCGAGGTTGTTGAATTGCACTTTGAATGTATGAAAATCTCTATACTTTGTTGAGCTGGATTACGTTCATGCAATAATCATTCTTGTTTGTCTTCAAAAGAATCATTTTTCTGGTGAAAAAGCTGAAAACGACGGTTCCAAATAACCATTTTTAACTTTAAAAACCATTCTAATTTTTTAATTGAAGATTCGAATTTCAAAAGAAGATTCATTTAAATTAACAGCAGAAAATAATGAAATTGAAAATATTTTAAATTTTGAGAATAGAAATATTTACGAGTTTGCAAATATTTGACACTGTAATACTTTCAACACAAGCTTCCAAATATAATTTTGTGAAATAACCTCTCTAGAAACGCATTTTTGTTAATTCTGAAATTTCACAATTTCAAGCTATGTATTAAACATTACAAAATAAATTTTAATTATCTGCCAATATAACGAAGCTGATTCAGTTTGTATTAACTAAAAATTTCAAACGTTCGCATTTTTTCAAACTTAATCAGTACTGTATGATATTTTGGCCAATATTTTTTCATCTTCTCGATATTCTCGACCATTTTAATAGTTGAGAACAAGAACAAAAGTATTTTACACAATATTTTCTAGTAGAAAATTTTGTAACGTACTCGAAATATTTTTTAACAAAAAAGTAACTTATATAAACTACACACGGAGAAAATTATGATTGTTATACAATTGTTATTGACAAATTTTTTTTTCAACTAAAGTTGTGCATTCATTATTGTAATTTTTAGAATTGATAATGTACAGTATTATGATCGAAATGCTGCCAATTTTTGAATGAGTATATGGTTGAAACGTAACACCTTGTTTAACTTGTAACCTCGGAATTTAATTAACTGCATTTAAAAAGGTCATTTGGTTTTTTAAGGAGACCTTTCTCTCAAAAATGACAAATTTTTACGAAAAATAGAATGTCAAAATTGCCAAATTCTTTTACTGAAAAACAAGGGAAACAAAAGCTAATTGCGGATTACTTTTAAGAAAAATTACTATACTTGTCTCGTGGAACATGTTCGGGATCATACGCAAGTGTGTTCAACTGGCTTCGTTCATATTATACTCGCGTGAAATCGTCAACTTTTCCTACTATTTAAGTAATCTATTAAAAATAAACAAGAAGTTTTTCTGTGTAACAACGTTTCTGAAGGATATTTACATGAGGTCTAATAAATAAATAATTGCATGATTATCGTTAGAATGAGTTATAGGATAATGAGACATTTACACAATTTATGTTAATTAATTGGTTGTGACATGCTATCCCGTCTATAGTACTTAAGAACAACGAAGTATAAGTTGCTTTGATATGACTGTATTTTTTTCCGGCACAAATCTAAAAATAATAAAAAAAAAACTTGAATTTACCTTGAATGTAATAAAGGTATTTATCAATTTTGAGAAAGAAAACAAATATTCAATGATCAATTAAAATAAAGTAATCATTCAGTTAATCTGGTGTTAATTTCAACACAGGGGGTTAATATTTTGAAGTTATATAATTAATACATTTTGCTTGGAACTTTTTTAGTTCACAAGTTTAATGATTTATAAATTACCTCCCATCAAAAAAAGATTCTAATAAATAGCTGCGTATGTCTACTTAAAGTTGGTTATAGCAACATTGTAACAAATTCAAAAGTTTTGTTACAACAAAATTGAAATGTTGCACGAACGTTGCAACTTTTTGATTGCACAAATGTTTAATAAATTTTAGCTACTTACTGTATTTTTTAATTATATTATAATTGTATAACTGCAATTTTAATGATCCGCTTTTAACAAATATCGGTTATAACGAGCAAATCGAAACTGCATTCTAAAGGTTGTTATAACCAGAATTTGCATTATTTATTTTAGTTAAAATATGAAAAATAAAATTAATTCGCAGTAAATATAAACTTTATAATAATTGGAAGTTACATAATTTCATTTTCGATTACAAATAGACATGAATGAATTCTTGGCACTTGATTTACAAAAATTGAAAATTTTTTTATTCCCTCATTTTTCTCGTTATTTATATACATGTTCATTAAAATATCTCTTAAATACAAAGATGAGTTGATTTTTAATTAATAATAATAATTTTAATAAATAATGTCAGGATAATTTAATACTGATAAAAAAAAGTATTTAATAATAATTATTTTTCACTTATGAAAATAACAAAAAAAAGGTGAAACAAAACTATAGCATAAACTAAACATAGAGCAAGATATTTCACCCTGCGACATTTTTTACGTAACAATTTTTTTAGGATAAAGAATCTTTTTTAAACGATTTTATTTAACTCACAATGTATGTCGTCAAATTTTGTAAATTAGCATAAAGTAAAAGTTTCTAAGTTTCCCAAGGGACCAAATTTGGGCTTTACATTGGAACAAGTCTATTATATTTTGTCACATCGATTCTCTCTTAAATTAAATTTTAATATTATTCATAAGATAAAAGATAATTAGATACATATTTATTGTTGTATAAAACACTAAAAAAATAAATTCTTGCTTCATATGAGCAGATAACACCGTACTGTTGCAAGGCAGAAGCTCATAAATTGTATAATTATTATTTAAATAGCAATTCGAAAACAAACAACGCAAAGATGTATCATGTATATGAAATTTATTAATGGTAAATATAAATTTATTTTTATATCAAATTAAAGATGACTATATGATGAAGAAAATCATTTAATGTTACATAAATAAGAAAAAGTTATTTTGAAGTAGCAAAAATGATTTTTTTTTAAATAATAAAAATAATTTCTTAGTAAAAGTCGGATAGATAGATTAAAAATGACAATCAATACACCTTACATATACACTGATGGCAAATGGGATAACACCTTTTTCTATTAATAATCCATAAAAATCATATTTCACTTTCAGTGAAGAAAGAATAAACCAGCATCTATATGTGTAGTATATTAGAAAAGATTATCACTACTTATTTTCAGCAAATATTAAAATAAAAAGTGATATTGAATCTATCTCTAATTATTCATTTTACCCTGGCCCCAAAATGTCAAGCATTTAAAAGTTTAAAATTGTATCGTTTTGACCCGAGTGAAGTTATTGAAGGTTGAAAATGAAAATTTATATATTAAAATGTGTGTAATGTACAGTTGTTCGATACATTTTTTGTTTAGCATGGTTTTTTTCTGATTTTTCAGTTAGTATCGTTAATGAAATAACATCATGAAATGTAAAAAAGTTATTAGAAAGTAAAATGACGTTTCCATAATATATTCTGATGTATATATTTAATTTTATGACTAATTAATGTATAACGCCGAAAACTCAATAACTAGGCAGAAGTAAAATTAATTAAACTTCATAGTTTATAAACTAAAACATCATTGTAAAATGTCAATATCCATTAATTGTAAACTTAATTAAGCTAATCAAATTGTAATCTGTTATCATTTTTGTAATTAATCATTAAACCAAATCTCTTCAGATACAACTTCTGTGACTTACATTTGTTAATTTAGAATCTCATTTGTCCATCAAAATAAAAATGTACAAATAAAATTTTAGAAATAAATATATGACCGTTTCGAGTTGTAAAAACAACCCCCGACCTTCAATAATTTGTATTCACTTTTAATTGTAATACATTAACAATTATTTACTACTCGATCTTTTATTTACAAGTTTCCTGCAAAGTTTATAATTCCATTGAAACATTGTATTGAATCTCCAGAAATATCGGTGAGAAAAAATGATAATCCATATTTAACGAAAATTCATTTGGGATTGCAAATAATTAATAATGAATAGAAACTTGAACACGTCCAATGCAAATTTTGCACAATTTGCAGTAGATTAACGCACATAAAAAGCGAGGTCGGAACGAATGAAAATTGCATTTATAGCGCAATGTGTAATACCAATCACACATTTATAGATTATCAACTTATTTTCTCTTTCAAGAGATCTAAATTTCACGTTGACCCTGCTTTTATATTATTAATGCAGCAGAAGATTTTACCCCAGTAACTCTTCAGCAAATGTAATTTCAGTTCAATAATTTCCCAGAAATTACTTGCTACAATGGCGTTTGGAAAATTCCCAGATCAAGCACAGTGGAACAACAATGCAAACAAAGAGATCTATTATGTTACTGTAATCGAAACTATAAGTTGAGGTAAGCACGAGACATTTGTTAATATATGTTGAAATACCGAAAGATAATAAATTAAATTTTGTTGTATGCTGATTTATGTTTTCTTTTATGAAAAAATGCTAATTATGAAATCATAAACTCAAACTTCCTGTTAACCGCAAAATACTAGTTATATTTACTATTGCAACAGAATTAAGGCTTTGCAACTAGTATAAAGCAGTCTACGTGACGGCTTATTAAGATATTAAAAGGTAGTAGATTATGTTAAGCGTTTGAAATATTCAGCTTAAAAAATGTGGATCTAGGATGATTATAAATTAAGCAAAAAAAGATCACATTGTTTAATCAAGATTTCATTATCATCTGACATGTAAGCTGTAATAAATTTAACGTTTGCCTAATTTGTCACTTAAAGTTGAAATGTAAATTATTTCAAGTAATATACTTGAACTAAAAAATGTATACGTACATTTGATGTCAATTTTAATTACTGACAGATTTGGGCGGGATAATCTAACAAACTCAAAGATGTTCACAATAAGGCAGAATAATGTATTACCCGTGTAATTGAAATGCATGTCTACTAGACATTCTTCAATCTCAACATGAAAAGAAGTTCTCGTGGGAAAAAAGTTTTCCCTTGATGAAAAATCTGCCTAGCTGTATCATACATTTACTACGAACCACCTATACTTCAAAGACGAGTAGGCACTATCACATGGCCAATTTGAATGTGATTCAATCTCTCAAATCCTAGATTAATGAAATCCTTGAATTTGGTTTACTACTGATTTAACTTATAACACAGTTGAATAATGCATAAAAGCTCTAGATTGTGAATTATAAAGAATTGTTTTCTCGGATATTGTTTGTACAATATCGGAAAAAATAGAATCAAAAGCAATGTCCATCTTGCTTTAGATAGTCACCAACTTTCCTCTAACCTTAATTATAAACTTCTGATTTTATCAACCTACGCTTTAGGATTTACTAAAAGGCAGAGTTGCCAATCTGAAACTGTTTTATTACATAATGTATATATGCAGTAAAACTGTAAATGTCTCACGGTTCATGTCATTGACATTAATGACTTAAGTTATGAAACTTTAATATAGTTTAGAGACAAAAGTAGTCGGCCTATTAGCTGCACCATCATAATATTTTCTCCAAAATCAATGTTTATCTCCATCGACGAAGCCAAGTTGTAGCCAAAGAGGGCTTATGATCGCACCAAAACTGGATCACCAACAGGATTTAACAGAACCTTACACTTAATCCATGATTTGTATGGAAAGCAAATGGGCCATTCAACTTGCAATCACAACGACCCTGATATACAAATTGTAGAAAATAAAATGATGCCCGTTATTGTCTAAGTATAGCTTTGGGTCACTCTATAACAGGAAACAAGTGAGAAGCACATTGGGGGAAACAAGACGGACAATACGAGGCGGTTGGGCGACGCGTTATGCAATCTTTCTCCACCCAAGCTGCTCGTTTCGTCGGAATTCGTGGTCGTCGGCCTTTTTTCCCACAGCCAAAGTATTGAACAGGTGACTGAGCAAACGGCTCTCTAGTATTGACGAAAATGCGACTCGCCGGTTCCACGAGAGATAATCGACAGTGACATTGGGACACCTGCTCACCTGGGTTACTAACCTTGAAAGTCAACCAGGTTTGCACCTGATCATGATTCTCGGCTGAATCCCACGACTTAAGTCACAACTGAAACTATCGGGCTGGGAAATTGAACACTGTGATGGTGATCATCTCCTGGGTGGGTGTCGGGACCCATCGCGCCGGACCCATCACAACACCAGTGCCCTCCAGCACCCACACTCGCATAAGACGTGACGAACTATGTCAGTTCACGAAACACACCGCCAACAAAGCAAGGCATCCCGACCTGCAATGATTATCAGACCAGGACCATTGCCTAGCTCTAACTGGGGCTACAATTGGGCCCCTATCAGTGGATGGAAAACGCTTTTTGGGACTGCTCCGCGTTACGATGCCACGCAACTCATGTGTTCGCACGTTCTCGCCCCAAACAGGCAATCCGACTGACAGCAGCAGCAGAGCTGGCGCCTATAGTAGGCAATCGTACTGTCTTCGCTGCGTTTGCGCAAGTTTAGTATCCACGCGCACCCAGACGGAACTCAAATGCACTGAATGGTGTAGGTATTGGATTCGTAGCGGCTTACGCATTTTCTACGAAAACACCCGCACGAGAATTTGTCACAGTCAAACGAGGCGCGCCACCGTTTTTATCCCGCAGTCTGGCACGCATTGTTTGTCACGACGTTTTGCCAAATTTCTTTGCACGCTTTTTCAATCTTTTTGCTTTCACTTGAAAATATCTATCATCCTTCAAACAAATTGATGGCGGCTTGCCGGAAATAATGGCACAGAAAGACATAATGGGCCGAATAATGATTGGGATCAGTCGACCTTTTCGATGAACTGTCTTGGTTTTTTTAATAACCAACTCCTCGGGGGTTTTTTTCTTGTCATCTCAAGACAATCGCAATTCTTACTTCTAAGTTAGAGTAAATGAGATTGAAGGGTGAAATGTCCTTTTTTGTGTTACCATTGAAGAAAATAGTACAAGTTGAATAATTGATTTGCAAAATAAATTGTTGTTTGGATATGGCAATATGAAGACTATAAAGAAACAATTCGCAGAAAAGAGATTGAAAGATTGGCTGATCTTTTTTGAATGTTACGAATAAACTGAAGTAGTGGTTAAGATAAATGTTAGAAATGAAAATTTCAGATGTACGTTATTATTTTACCCTTCGTTATCTTAAAGTGAAATTTATAGGACATCGAATTTCGTTGTTTATAATTCCCTCAAAATTCAATTATGTCTAAAGATTTACGTTATTAGACTCATAAAAGTGAACTATATATTTATTAAATAAAAAAATGTAAACAAAATACCTACACTATACATTTTTTTGCTTTCAAAAAAGAAAACCGTAGACCATAAATAGTGAAGGACATGTACGAAAATATGAAATAAAGTTTCAATAAAGTAGGTTTCTTATAATAATACGATTTAATTTAGTAATACAAAAAAGAGTATACAATATACTTTATTTTGAAAGATACATCGCTCAGAGTAGTTTCAAATATTGATTTTTATTCCGTTGTAACATCATTTATTAAAAGGAATCTTGCATTGAAATTACGGGCTCTACTTTACTTATCTGATCATTGCAGCATTTTTCTTATTTTTCAAAAACAACGTTTCTATTCATTCAAAACTACCCGAAATATAGGTTAAACAATTGATCACGATTTCAGAATACATTATCAACATAACGAGATTTTTATTGTTTTTATATGAAATCAATACAGTTTTTACCACATTATATCAATTCAATTTAAATAACTTCAACCACTTTTGTCAATAAAGTGTGATATCATTTATTTGTGTTTTTTCAAAGCTAATTCAAGTTTACAAATAATGTTGAATAGAAAAATTGGAATGGATAAACCAGCAAACTAATTTAAATAGCAATAAATGTAACGAAGTGATTGAATATGGGTAACAAAAATTGCTACCTCGCAAAATAAAAAAATGTAACCTAATGCAGAAAAGGGAAAAAACAATTTGCCAATGAGAGAACATAAATCTATACACGGAAAAGTTTTCGGGGCATCAGAGCTCCCGCAATGAAAGGCATCCAAAGGCGGGACAGCGCTTGCGCCAAATTTTTCTTTTTATAAATGCAATAATAAATTGCATTTATTATCGGTGATCTACTCCAATTCAAATTTAAAAATGATATCAACAAGGAATTACAATTGAAAAATGATCTTTAAATGTTGAGACTGTAACTTTAATTACAACTTTAACTTTAATTTTAATTAATCAGTTTTATTTGTCTGAAGATTATATATAACTCTTTTAGATAATTTTATGCATTTTTTCAACATCATTTATAGTGAGCTATTTCTCTGTAAAATAACTCATTTATTATTTAAAATAAATTAGTCGCGCTGCCCGTGAAAAGTTCTGAGGCAACTATTTGACAATCATAGATTTATATCTATGTAGAATAATCTTTCCAACAAATCATTCCAATCGCATAAAAATTCGACAGATTACAGCTGTAATGTTTCCTATTTGAAACTAATCACGAAATACAAAATATTAACCTTTGCGTCTCCTTCCATAAAAAATTCATTTTTTAAAATAATTTAACTTCTTTAAATGTCAAAATTAAAATGTTATAAATATACCCTAATTGGAATTGAAACCGAGTTAAAATATGTCTTCGATTAGGAATATATTTTACTTGATTAGATACTAATCAGGTTGAAGCAAGGGATGTTATATAGATGCGTGATGTCAGGTAAACAAACGGCCTGGATTGAAAATCCTAATCATGATAATATTTGAATATTTATCAGAGATTCATGAATTATCTCCTGCAACATAGAAGCTGAAACGAGTTATATTGTGAAAAATCCACATGGCTATAATGACACCAACATACTAACTCTCCCTATTGATACACCTCTCTTTTAGTTAATACAGCGATTTGAAGAGTCCCATTATTCTAAAAAATTTCCTCTTACAACTTTATTAGCAGTTTTTACTGTAGAACACAATATCACAATTTCTCCGGATTCTAATAGTATTCTCCATTGTATAGTTCATAAAAAGGTTATAGATTTTATTCTTTAAAAGACAAATAAAAAAAACATAGTTAATTGTTCATAAAATTAAATTTTATCATTTGTTTAATAAAATATCCCTAATCATCCTTTCAAATGTAAATTTAGAATGAGTTTTAAAAAAAACAAATTACAAAAGTCTATTTTTGATTAAGCTTTATTTATAAACCTGAGCTGCTATTTTTTCACTCAGTTTAAAAAATATTCTTTCAATCACTTCTAAACTATTACAAGCTACAAAAGAATTTCAAAACTAATAAAATATCTAAACAACTGTAATATTCGTCTGCAAAATGTGTAAATCATTTTGAACAACAGTTTAAAGGTGTTGAAAAAATGTTTTATTGGAATACTTGAAATAAGCAAGAACAGGAAATGTCTTATAAAAAACTTTGACAAATGCGTACATGACCACTTGTTCTACATTGAATCGAAAATGCTTGCTATACAAG
>JABFPM010002190.1:0-17431 GCA_022817325.1 Idris sp. 1 HC-2018 | reverse complement strand
GTTAATAAAACAAAGTATTATTTCGTTTTACATTTTAACTTGATAAAAGAAGCGACACGTTTCTGAAATATGAAATGCTTGGTTAAAATACCCCGTTTGCATCGCCACTCCTCTTCCACTTGTGGGAAAAAAATGCAGCCTCCCTATCATGTTGAAGGGAGAGCTTGTGCTAGCAATTGTGTTATATAACCGACGATGGATAGCATCGTCGTAAAATCTTCATCATCTGATACTTAATAGTAATTTAAATACAAAAGAAAAAAAATCCACAAGAGAAAGCTTTATAATTTTCCGTTTTTACATTAATTCTTTAATGTTTATACTTTTACATTTTCAATTCAATTCAAAATATATAAACCAAAAGAAAAGTTTATAATTTCACTTTTTTAAACTAATTCTTACATTTTTACTTTGTAAATTAGTGCAAAATTTATAAATTAAAGATGTATACAACTTTACTTTTTTCTAAACTAATTCTTAAATTTTGTAATTCAAGTAAAATTAAGGCAACGGTTTTAATTTAATCATGTAATTTACAGGAAATTTGTTAGTCATTGAGCTTAATTTTTGTGACTTTTAATTTACATTTGCCGGCTAAAGGCTAAACTTGTTAACATTTTGGTAGCTTGATCGATTATATATACAGAAGGGGGATGATGTGTAAGTTGTGAGAAGATCGGCACATCGCCGCGGGGGGCTGTTCCGTCGCCGTAACGAGATGGCAAAATCGATTTGCAAGTCGAATTCCGAACTGCTAATGCGGAGCGTGGATAATCGTGTTGTATGACCAATCAAAGATTAGCTTCAATTTATATACATTTTGATCCCTGTGTTTTGTATTTAGATTTCGACTTTTTCCATCAATTCAATCACATCTAAACACGTGACAATTTTTATTTTTTCTCACCCTATCTGATATCCAGCGGAACACGCAAACTCGCTCAGAAATTGTTGATAACACACTTCATTCCAACTGATCCGATATCACTGATGATTTCTGTCAATTCTCCACTTTTTTTTCTTATTTTGATCACATTTTACCTGTTTACAAGTGTAGATTTAGAGTACATTTTTGATACAAAATATTTCAAATTAATTTTTCCAATTTTTTTCTTATTTTTAAAAAAATATTTATAATAATATTTTATTTAAAGTTAATTACTTGTTTTGTGTTACACAAACTTGAACGTGAATTTGAATGTGAAATTTATAGTTGAGAAGCAGAATTGTCATTGCAAATTAGTGATTTGCAAATTTCGTCTTTCGAAATTGAATTGTTTAATTTGTGAGGGTAATTTTAATTAACAATGATAATAAAAAGCAAAGCTTTATTATTTAACAAAGTTACAACGCCATTTTTTAACATTTCACAGAGATAGCTCGACTGAATATAAGAAACATTTGTCTGAATCGGATTAATAAGAAAATCAGGTTACCGAACTCAATTTAGAATCAACTTACTTTACGGCGCAAATTCAATTCTGCTTAAGATAACATTAAGCTTACTACTTGTTTGAGCCAAAATTTTTTCTAAATAACACTGCAACCATTATCATTTGAGATTTTAATCAGTTTTTTATTTCCTCTTTTCCTTCAGCTATGTTCTTCTTTAATTTTGTTAGGTAAATATTTGTCAATCCTTTTAATCAAAAGAATATGTTATATTTTATAATAAACAAATAAATGGCAAAGCAACCCCAGCCCGAGATAAATAATTGTATTATTTAAAATATAAAAGTGGACGACAAAAATGTGATATCACTTTGTGTCTGCTGTTCATTAAAGGGGACTTATCGATCAAAGAGTTATTTGTGTGATGTCATGCATTATACTTTTTTTTCTTTTATCTTTCAATGATTCCATTGAATGGAATATTAGATAATTATACACAAAATATCTCTTCATTATACCCTCTTTTAAAAAGCTGAAACACAGTCAAAGAAGAAGCATTTTCAAAAAAACATTTTAATTTATTCAAAGTAGTTTTATAATTAAGCATGTGCTTTGGTTTATATCGATTAGTTCAACACAACTATCTTAAATGATTTCCACCACAGCCAACTTCATTTGCGACAATTTCAATTCCAACTTTTCTCCGCAAGAAAGTCTCTCTCAATGAAATAAAATACGAGTCTACCTTTTTTTCTTCAATTTAATAAAAACATCGTAGACTAATTACATAATTACTAAACATCTTTTTAGCAGAATAAAATTTAAGAAAAATAGTAAACATTCGTTTTGTTTCAGCAAAATGAGTTGATTTTAAAAATGATTCATTACAAAATTGTTATAAATATTTAACTCGTGGGATGTTCGTTGATGATCATGATGTGTCCCTGCGTGAAAATTGAGTGAAAGCTTATAAGAAGGGTCCGAATGAGAATGAGATGCTCTCCTCTTCTTTCTCTCGAGTTTGACACAGTTAGAGCCAGCGTTGCCTGGCAACCTCCTCCACCACCGATGGCGTGAATGTTTGCACCAAATTTATCCTTTGTAACATGTTTCTCCCCCGGGTTCTCACTCCCAAGCACAGATACCAATAGTCAATGACCGAAACAATTCCCATTTAATTGTACTTATCCAACATTCCTGCAGTAGAAAAAAATAATCCAATAGAAAAATATTTGCATAGAAAAGTCTTGCATTTAAAAAGAAAAGTTAAAACCTTAAGTTTAAAATCAACAAGAAAAACCTTAATTAAAATAAAAAAAAGAGAGAAAAAAAAAAGAAAAGTCTTTAGTTTTTTGTAAAAAAGCAAAATCTTAAATTACATACACTTTCTTAGGGGTACATTTTCCAATCAGACAGAGTGGGACTTTTTGAGGCAAATTAATGAAAGGAATGAAACGGAATGGCTGCATAAAGTGGCCGGCTTAATGATGGAGGAGACGTTAATTGATAATAATGCGATGATTTGATTGAATAGCCTTGTTGATTGGCAGAGTAACCGTCTCTATTTTGTTATCTTTTTCCCCCAAAATCAGTGGGGTCCGACGATCAATTTAATTAGCAGCAAACGAGACTATTTACTTTTATCGAATCGCCCCCCAGGTACACTATAGCTAAATCTCTGACAATTCCACGTACTGCGGGGGATCGATAAAACTAAATATGCTCAGAAGACGAGCCACTTAGGACTCGTTAATTCAATCAACTGTCTTTATTATATATTTGAACAACAACAAAATTCTCTTTTTCTTGAAAAAGAGTTAATTAAAACTCAGAGTTGGACACTTATACTATGGTCAATATTTTCACAAAACAAATTTTGCTCGGCAAAGATTTGATGTAATGTTCTAAGTTTATGCAATAATAACGCGAAACCAACTTGTTGCGTCTCGAATGTATATCTACACAGTACATCTTAAGACAAACCAAGTTTTGACAATGCTTTTGTTATTACAACTTTTCAAAATGGGTTGAGTAACAATAAACAACATTTAAAAGAAAAAATAGTAGAGATACAAAAAGGAAAGGTTTTGTTAATTTGTGTGGCCTTTTTTTCTGTTTCAGTCGAGTGACTCTGGAGGTTTTCGAGTACGAAGAAGATCACCATCCGCAGTCGCAATGGCTATGCTTTCGCTGCGTATCTCCATTCCGGAGAAAAATTTAACAAAAATGATGCAGTTCGATCCAAGCACGTCAATTTACGACGCTTGTCGTATTATCAGGGAAAAGCTGGTTGAAGCGAGCAACATGGGTCAACGTGAGTACACTTTTTTTTCTCATAATCAACTTCTGATAACAATAAAAAATTAAACTACTATCTAATAGTAAAAAAGAGGAATTAAATATTCTACATTCTTCTAAGAAGATAATGTACATAAAATTGTTTTAACTTTTAGCAAAAGGCGATACATTACTCATGAAAATAAGAAAAAATAAAAACACTTTAAGAAAAAGAAAACTTAAATATTATAAAAGAGTTAAATAAAAATGATTGAATTTTCAGCAAAAGACTATGGATTATTCCTGTCGGATGAAGACGCGAAGAAAGGAGTCTGGTTGGAGCCTGGCAGAAATCTAGATTATTATTTATTGCGGAACGGGGATCTGCTCGAGTACCGTCGCAAGCTCAGAACCCTCAGAGTACGTATGCTAGATGGTACTCTAAAAACACTGCTGGTCGACGACAGTCAGCCGGTCGCAAATCTCATGGTGGTCATTTGTACGAAAATTGGCATTACCAATCACGATGAGTACTCTTTGGTACGTGAGTTGCCTGATGAAGAAACTGAAAATCAAAAGCCAAGCAATTTTGGCACTTTAACTCTAAAAAGAAGGAAGGAAGAGAAGGGAGAGAGAGACGCTAAAATGGATCAACTCAGAAAAAAACTGAAAACCGACGACGAAGGTACAATAAGAATACTTGATTAATTTTAAGTTTTTGGTTTTTTACATTTAAAAAATCAACTATCAAATTTCTTCTTCTTTTTTTTAGTTAATTGGATTGATGCAAGCAAAACTCTTCGTGAGCAAGGAGTCGACGAGTCTGAGACTGTTTTGCTGCGACGAAAGTTTTTCTTTTCCGATCAAAACATCGACAGTCGTGATCCAGTGCAGCTGTCCCTGTTGTATGTCCAAGCGAGGGATGCCATTCTGGATGGCACCCATCCTGTCACTCAGGAAAAGGCGTGCATTTTTGCTGGAATCCAGTGCCAAATTCAATTTGGAGATTACAAAGAAGATAAACATAAGCCTGGCTTTTTAGAGTGCGTACACTTCTAATCCCCTAAAAAAATATTAATTTCCTCAACAAAAAAACAATCCTGCATAATAAAATTGCAAACTCAACAAATAATAATTATAAATATAACAAAAAGAGTAAAATAACAAAATTGCAAGTTGAAATTTGATTTCAGTTTGAAGGAGTTCCTGCCGCAGTCTTATTTAAAGGTCAAAGGCATCGAAAAAAAGATCTTCGCTGAACACAAGAAACACGTCGGCCTGTCAGAATTGGACGCAAAAGTGTTGTACACGAAGACTGCACGCTCCCTCAGCACGTATGGTGTAACTTTCTTTCTGGTGAAAGAGAAAATGAAGGGCAAAAATAAGTTAGTTCCACGACTTCTTGGCGTAACGAAAGATTCCGTTCTACGTTTGGACGAAAAAACGAAGGAAATTTTGCGAACATGGCCGCTTACCACTGTGAGACGTTGGGGCGCCTCACCCAACACTTTCACCCTTGATTTTGGTGATTACTCCGATCAGTATTATAGCGTGCAAACCACCGAGGCCGAGCAGATACTGCAACTGATTGCTGGCTACATTGATATTATTTTGAAAAAGCAAAAAGCAAAAGATCACTTTGGAATCGAGGGAGATGAGGGCTCAACTATGGTGGAGGACAGTGTTTCCCCATTAAAGTGAGTTAAAAAGAAGAAGCAAAAAAATAAAGCTGTTTTTTTAATTTGCATGCAATGAATAAAGATGCTTTCATTAATAAATGATGTTATGTAAATGCAAGTAAGTTAAATCATTATTTATGGCTGTTTCGAGATTGACGTCTAATGGATGATAGCTGGAACGAGTTTTGTAAATAAAATGGTTTATTATTCAACAAAGTTGCAATGGCATTTCTTATCATTAAAATGAAAGAGAAATATCGAGCTGTGTATACGAAACGTTTTTCTTAATCGGATTAATAAGAAATGAGGTTAGCGAACTCAATCAAGGAGAGGACGTTACTTTGATTTAATTTTGCTTAAGATACTCTCTGTTAAGCTCACACTGTTCTCGTATTACCAAAGTCTAAGTCCTTTCTAAATAATACATTATCTATGTACACTTTATTTGCAATCAATTAATTTCAAACTTAATACAAAATTTTACTCAGAAAATAATTTTAATTTCAAAGTAATAATGTTTAGTAAATACATTTAAAAGGCAATGCAAAAATTGAGATTGAATAACTGATCGAGCATCGCTAACATGGTAATTAACGTGTCATTAGCACGGTTAAGCATGTCACTGTGTTTATTGCATTTTATTAGCTTCGTTTGATATCTCAAATTGATCTATTGAAGCATTTATCATGGGAGACTTTCTATCACAGCTACTTTACAAATACGTTTTATTGTCTCTCAACGTTGACAGTCAAGAAAATATTATTTTGGACAATAGTACACGTGCAAATTTTATTCGCAGGGCGACAATCATGCAACACGAAACAAACAACGTCGGCAAAGGCAATGTTGAAGCTGTGTCTGTGGCTATTCCAGCAGTTATGAGAGTCGGTGGCGACGGTAAGTTATCTTTTTTTTTTGTTTGCAAAATTTTTGTCATCGAAATGTGGTAAATTGCTTCAGTTTTAATAGGATCAAGTCAGTTGCAGTAAACTACAATTTTGTTTTTTTGAAATAATTTATGTAAAAGTTTGTTTAGGTGTGTAAAATAAGTATAGACATTTTTATAAACACAATATTGTAAATTGTAATGTGGTATATATATATATATATATGTTGTAAATATATATTTTGTGTAGATTAGTTTCTGTTTTAAATATTAAATGTGACGTAAAAGTAGATGTATTTTGTAATTAATATTTAAATTAATGATGAAACTGTTTCATAAATATTTTAAAGAGGAACATAATTTTGGATTTTTATTGAATCAAAAGTACATGAATTTGTTCGTTTGTTTAATCGTAAGTTTAATTGCAGTGATTATACACGAAGAATATGAACGGATGACGACAACTGAAGAAACCACATATGATGGTAAAAATAAAAGACTGCAATTGTTAAATTCATTATAATTACCCCAGTTTTACTAATGGCTAACTTTTTAACTTCTTTCTTTAAATGTTACATTAATTGTATAGATATTTTGATAAGCTTTTTAAATGATTAATTAAAAATCAATTATCTGAAATCGATTGCAGTTAATTTGTTGACTAATAATTTAGTTGCAGATAAAGTAAACAGAGCTTTATTACAAGGATAATAAAGAAAAACATTTTAAGGTGATTTGCCAGAGCTTAAGTTCAATTATTAAAATGATCATAAATTGTTTAATAAATATTTAATGTTTATATTCAAGGAAAGTGTTTTTCAAATTAAAATTTATACTGATATTGCTGATTTAAAGTAAATTTTATTTTAGATTGGTCTACAAATTTAAAAACATTTTAAATTTAAAATATAGAGCTTTTTTAAGGAAAAACTTTATTAACAAAACTTATTTTGGCATAGCACCAATTGATAAGTGTAAATTTTAATAATTAATAGCTATTTTTAATTTAAATGTATCGTCTATTTATGGTTAATACACATTTGCAGTTGAAACCCATAAATCTGTCCGTTGTCTTCTTTAACACAAAAGATCATGAACAACTGAGAGATAAAGTTTTTTTTTTTTTAATATAATTTTTGTACCCTGAATTATTAAACTGCGATACTAAATAACGATTTAATACCTAAAAAAATCATCTGACTTGAACCTATACCCAAACACTCATTACAATCAATTTTATAACAAAATATTATTTTTTCATCCTTGTGTAATCCTACAACATACAATAAACAAATTTTATGTTCAGACACAGTGTAAAACCTGACATAAACTAATAATCAATAATTTTTACAAAAAACAAAACTGCACGCTTGAATCCTCGTATTTGTTGTATTCGATGTCTAAATATCTCTGTATATAATTTAACAAATCTTTGTGTATAAATTATTTATCAATGTACTATCAAAATCAATATCAGCTTAGCTCCGTAATTGGATATTTGCAATAGAAATTATTGTTAAATTAACAATGTTTTTGCAACAAATGTAAGAAGCCTTAATTTGTATACAATTTTTTTAAAAATAAAGTTCATACTAAATTTTAATTAAGAAAAAAAGATTTTCAACAAAAAATTAACAAATTTTGTTGCTAAAACATAATAAAAATAAATCGAAGAAACACCATCACGAGGAATCGAACGAGGCGACCAATTTTGTAAATAACATTTTGGATTCAATAGAAGTAGACTGCATGGTACACATTTTTCAGGGGCCCGACCATATGGAACAGGGTACATGGCTAGCGCACAGTACACGACCGTCAGCGGACAAATTAACATCGCACACACCTCACCGATGGTAAGAAATTAAAAATCATACACTTCACTCAAGACGATGCAAAACTAAATAACTTTAAGTACATAAAACTTTGTAATATAAGCATAATATACAAAATTTCCCACTTTAACCGACTTTCTGCGTCGTCTTGAGTAACATTTGATGTAGTTAGAAAAATTTGTCGTAGGGATCGCAGTGATTATTTATATATTCGTTGTGTCATTATGTGTCAAAAATTAAAATAAAAAAAGAGCATTGATAAGTAAAGTGTTGATGTTGAAACAAAATTCATATTAAAGAGAAACTGAATAATAGACGATTACAATTTTTTATTTTCATGCTAGGCGCCTTCTATTGCGGACACAGAGTAGGTACATTGTGGTGGAAGATAAAACAAAAAAAGAATGTCTTTTGTTTCTTTGGCTTCTTTTGACAAATAAAATAGAAAAAAAAGGAACTTGAACTCTTATGTAATTGTTGTTGCCCCTTTTGAATATACTTTATTTATTTCTTCTGTTGCATTCCTTAATTATAATTTCCCTCACAGAATGGAGTTTCTATTATTTTATTTTATCATTATATAGCACTGCTCAAAAATTCATGTTCAATTTTTTTCATTCAAGTATTTTGGAAAACTTCTTTAAACTAAGTGCACCGCTTTTTTCTCAACGTGCTTTGTGTATTCATAAAACGGCCACAGAATAATTTTTCCTTCTTAGAATTTTTAAATATTTAATTTTAATACTTAAATAGAAATATTTAAATAGCTGTATGGAGTTAAAACAAAAAATCTCAACACAAATAGATCTGTAGCCCAGAAATAAATCCATCGCTTAAAAAACAATTAAATAGAATTCCTGTGATTGTTTTAAATTAAAAAGAGTTATTTTTTTAAATTCTAATGTAATTTGAAAATCAGGTACAACAGACCAAAGTTACATCCGTCCTGTCTGAACCGCAACGTGCCTTATTGTCTACAATTACCACTGGTCACGAGGTGATCCAGTACGCGGAGGTCGAGCTCACCACGAAGGCCCAGTTGCCGGAAATTGGCACCGATGCGGCGTCCCTGCGCTGGATCGAGCAGACCATGGACACACACAAGCAGAGCGTTGGCTCGCAAATCGCAGCGATGAACGCGGCGACCGCTCAGGTGGTCACACTCACCTCCGGTCCAGCTGACAATGTGGACCACACCGCCGTCGGCGCAGCCATCACCACCATCACGTCCAATCTGCCCGAGATGACCAAAGGTGTCAGAATGATCGCGGCACTCATGGAGGACGACTCGTCCAGTGACAGACTGCTCGATGCTGCTCGAAAATTATGCTCTGCTTTCTCAGATTTACTGAAAGCAACTGAGCCGGAAACTAAAGAGGTGATTTTAAATTTTTGTTATCAGATCAGAAATTTACATTTTAAGCTATTATTTTATAATGAAAAATCTATAGCTTTTATAATGAAAAATCTATTGTTTTTATTTTTAAAGTCTATAGTTTTATAATTAATATATAAAAATTTACATTCATGATACTTTTTTGGTGATAATAACTCCTGCACTTTTTCTGCAGCCCTTTTATGTAACGTCTACCCTTTACGGACAATACGTAAGCAAATTGTAGTAGAAAAAGAAAAATTTCAGCTAGTGTATACCGCTGAAAATAGTTACGCCTTGTTGTTATTTTTGCTAAACAAAGTATGTAAACTTGAGTTTGAATATTATTTTGCAATCAGTGCATTTAAAAGTTATATCTAATCTCACGAAATTTTAATTGCAATCGCGATAACTTATCGATTATGGAGACAAGGTTTTGTGGGTCAAAAAAACAAATCTTTTCAATAATAAACATTATTTTCCATTTCAGTAATTATAAAATCATTACTTTACAAATTATTCCAGACAGTGTATAGAAACTATGTCTAGAAAATTATTTCGTCGATTGAGAAGTGCTTTTAGAAAGCATGTATGTAAAAGAAAACAAAAATTATTTCTTTAAAGTAAAATCTTTCTTAAAGTAAAATTAAATATATTTCAGAAAATAAGCTGCTAATTTTTAGAACTGTGTTCTTAGCTGAAGCTTGGTATCTTTTGCCAAAAAATTGAGGAATAAAATGTTTCTTTTTTCAGCCCCGGCAAAATCTCCTGAACGCAGCTTCCCGCGTGGGCGAGGCTTCGCACCAGGTGCTCACTCGAATCGGCGAGGACGACGACTCGAACCGCGAGCTCCAAGACATGCTGCTCGCCCTCGCCAAGGCCGTCGCCAACACCACCGCCGCCCTGGTGCTCAAGAGCCGAAACATCTCTGCCACCTGCGAGGACTCGACGAGCCAGAACCGCGTCATCTCCGCGGCAACCCAGTGCGCCCTGGCGACGTCTCAGCTGGTCGCCTGTGCGAAGGTGGTCGCGCCCACCCTGCACTCGCCAGCCTGTCAAACTCATCTGATGAACGCCGTGCGCGAGGTCACCAAGGCTGTCGAGAATCTCGTGCAGGTCTGCAACGAGACCTGCGGAAATGAAACCCTTCTGAAGGAACTGAGTGCTGCTGCTGCGGAGGTCACGAGAACTCTGAACGATCTGCTGAATCACATCAAGATAGCCACTCGAGGGGAGAGGGCCAAGGAGACTGTGCAAGAGGGCGCTGTGGAGACCATTTTGGTGGCCACAGACAAGTTGTTTGCTAGTTCTGGGGACACAGGCGAGATGGTGAGGCAGGCTAGGGTTGTCAGTCAGGCAACTGCGCAATTGATTCAGAGTATCAAGGGCGAGGCGGAAAAACAGACGGACTTGAAGCAGCAACAGCGCCTCCTGGCGGCTGCCAAAATTCTGGCTGATGCTACTGCAAAAATGGTTACTAAACTTTATTATTTGGTTTCTTTAAACATAACAAAATACTTAAATTTAAATCTCGTTTTTGTTCATTTTCTTAAGGTAGGGCCGGACTCTAATTTCAAAATGTCAATATTTAATTACTTAAATAATATTTCTTTTTGTGTTTCAATGAATGATTTGTCAATATATTATCAAAAACTGTAAAACAACTACTTTAAAAACAATTTAAAAATTATATTGTTAATAAAATAATTGTACAAAGAAATTGTTTATACATGTCAGAATTTGTTTAAATTTAATCTTGGGTTCTCTATAATCATGTTATTCATTTGCTAAAATTTGAATAACTTTGACTATCTCCAGAACTTGAGATATTTAATTTCAAATGTTGGAAAAAGTACATGGCTACATATATCTATATCTGTACTGTATATCTATATATATATATATATATATCATTTGTACTAAACTTTAAGCTCAAATATCTCGGCTTCTAGCTAGTCCTGCAATTCCAAATTTTTTGCAGACAATGCAAAAATACTTCTTAAACAACTATGTTAAATTTCAGCGAAATCTGACATTTAGAAGCTGACTCAGGTCCTAACTTAATTTTAAAAATTCCTAGGTTTAAAAATAAAAGTTTTTGCTTTGTTTAATAATAATAATAGGTCGAAGCTGCACGTCAGTGCGCCAGCAGTCCCAATAACACACAAATGCAAGACCAACTTCGCGAAGCAGCCGAAGAACTGCGAGCTGCCACTACTGCAGCAGCCACTCCTGCCCTGCGACGCAAATTAATCAGTCGTCTGGAGAGTTGTGCGAAACAGGCCGCCTCGACTGCGACCCAGTGCATGGCTGCTTCCTCGGGAGTGGCGCAGCATAACACCAACATTTCGAGCCAGGAAGAACTTAACGCCGAGTGCAGAGCGATGGCGCAGCATTTGCCGGGTCTGGTTGCTGGGGTGAAGGCTACTCAGGCCCAGCCTGATAATCCCACGGCGCAGTTAAATCTGATTAATGCGTCGGAACAGTTTTTGCAGCCAGGAACTGTGGTGATGAAGGCTGCAAGAGCGGTCATACCGACGGTCACTGACCAGGCTTGTGCCATACAGTTGAACCACACCAGTCAGCAACTGGGATCGTCTTTGGCTGACTTGAGGTCCGCTGTCACTCGAGCTAGGGAGGCTTGCAGTGGTTTGGAGTTGGATGCTGCTGAAGAACTCATCAACAGGTAAAAATATATTGTTTTTTTAAGTTTAATTTGTTTACTTTTAAAGCCATTTAAAAATAAGTTGAATTTTAAATACTTTTGAATTTCAGTTGAATGTGAGTGGTTTTTAAATTTAAGATAAATTACATTTGTTTTTTCCTTTTAAGTTGATTGTAAATAATTTTTCGAATTTTAGTTAATCTTTTAATTTAACTGTACTTTTTTCAGTTTAAAAGAAGAAATCACCGAATTTTATCGAGCAGTTGAAACATCAAGTTTGAGACCTCTGCCTGGCGAAACTGCAGAATCAACAGCCCTGCGACTTGGAGGAACCTCGAAGAGAGTAGGATTCGCGATGGCACAGTTGTTATCAGCAGCCAAGCAAGGAAACGACGCTTACACTGGCAGTGCAGCGAGAGAGACAGCCACTGCTCTCAAAGACCTGACCTCGGCTGTGAGAGGAGTCGCAGCGACATCCCCGCAGCCCGAGACTCAGAAGAAGGTTCTCATGACAGCAGATGACGTGATTCTGAAGTCTGCGAAACTCGTTCAGGAAGCGAAATACGCTCTGCAGAATCCAGATAATCCTAACAACGATGTGAATCTTCAGGTGGTGGCTAAGGAGGTTTCTTATTCTCTGAACAAATGCGTTTCCTGTTTGCCTGGACAGAGGGACGTTGAGGAGGCTATTAAAACTATGGATGATATGAGTCTTATCTTGACTAACAACGAATTTCCACCTGCTAGCAAAAGCTATGGGTGAGTATCAACTTGTATTTCAAAGTTTATAAACCATCTATTTTATAGAATTTAAATATTCTACAGAACTTAGGCATTTTATAGAATGTAGGTATTTTATAAAACCTAAATATTCTGCAGAATTAATCATTCTATAAATGCCTGTTCATTCTACAAACTGCCTGAAAATACAGAATTATTAAAAACTTTGCCTAGGCAAATTATAAAATGTCCTTTTAATGTTTCCAGCCAACTCCAAAGCGACCTGAACAACGCAGCAGCCTACCTAAACGACGCCGCATCCAACGTGGTCTCCTCGATCCGTTCCCCAGTTCAGCTGGCCACTTCAACCAAACGTTTTACCACAGCCTTTGGAGACCTTCTGGACGTAGGAATGGAAATGGCCGGACAGACCACCACCGAAACCAGATCCCAAATGGTCGTGTCTCTGAAAAACGTCACTCTCACCTCAAGCAAACTTCTGATGACAGCGAAATCCGTCGCAGCCGATCCCAACGCTCCCAACGTAAAGAACCAGCTCTCCGCAGCTGCCAGGGCGGTCACTGACTCCATCAACTACCTCGTGGACGTGTGCACCTCAGCAGCTCCAGGTCAAAACGAATGTGACAACGCCATTCGCAATATCCAGTCGATGCGCTCGTTGCTGGACAACCCCAGTGAACCAATTTCCGACGCTTCGTATTTTGAGTGTCTGGAGACGGTTATGGAAAAGAGCAAGAGTTTGGGAGATGGGATGACTGGAATTGCGAACCATGCTAAGAAATCTGAGCATGAGCAGTTCTCGGTGGCAGTCAGGGGAGTCTCCTCGAGCGTTTGTGGACTGATCGAGGCGACGGCCCAGGCGGCTTATTTGGTGGGGGTGAGTGACCCGACGTCGGTTGCTGGGAAACCAGGGCTAGTGGACCAGGCGCACGTGCTGCGAGCTGCTCAGGCTATTCATTCGGCTTGTCAAAATCTGGGGAATCCTGCGAGCACTCACAGACAGGTGCTTTCGGCGGCGACGATTATTGCGAAGCACACCAGCGCCCTCTGTATTGCTTGTCGCGTGGCGTCGAGCAAGACCAGCAACCCGGTTGCGAAGAGACACTTCGTGCAGCTGGCTAAAGATGTGGCTAATTCTACTGCAAGCTTGGTAAGGGTTCCTTTATTTTGGATTTTTTTAGATTTTGTATTTTGGATTTTTAAAACTTTATATTTTATATTTTTGAAGTAAAAAACGTTAATATTGTTTTGATCAATGGGTAATTAAATTGTATCATTTATACAAAGTTACGGATTATAATTACACCAAACACTGCTTTTCAAACCACATGTACATTCAGAATCGCAATCCCAACATTCGGTATAGTAGCAGTATTCTATTGGGGCGAAAAGATACTGAATCCCGTATGGATCGCACCATAATTCTGAGTCGTCGTTGAACTCTTTTTCCATATCCTTCATTAAATTTCTGTTTGCTTTTTCGACTCTTTCTTTTCGCAGTTTTTCTTCTTGATAGGAATTTTGCAATACTTTGGTTATGGAATCGTGCATGCACTTCTCGTATTCATAAAGCTGCAAATTTAAAAAATTAAGTGATAAAGTAATGTTTGAAATGTAAATCAAGAAAGTATTTTACAATTAAAATCTCGGATGAATTTAGATTATTAAGAATTTGGAAAAGTATTAGGAAAATTAATATGTAACGTAGATTGTATTGATAAATTTTAATTGAATTTAAGTGTGATTATATTTACACAATACATTATTAATATTTGTAACAAATTACTTACATATTGAAACCAAGCTATTTCATAATCGGTAAAATTCCACCTTGTATAACTCATTTTAGTTTTATTTATAAAAATTACAAATTTGTATTAAATAAGAAGTGCAGCCAATAAAATAATTATTTATTAATTTACTGAATAATATCGCCACGTCTTAATAAACAGTTTTAAGCTTGCTACACACTCTTGATATAAGGCTCTACACACAAAATAAAATATATTCAATCATAAAAAAACGAAACAAATCTGCTTCATATCTGCAGTTGTAATAAATATTTTAAAAATTCCTTTGATCTTAAACTCAGAACTGTGCAGTTCTTTTGTTTTACTTTTTTCTTTAAACCATTCGTATTTTGAATTTGGAATAAAAATACTATTCCAAAATTGTAAATAGTTATTAGTTGTTAATAAATAAAATCTGTAATAAAAGTGTATTCAGTTAGAAATAAAAATGTAAAAACTAAAATAAAATAAAATTAAAACTAAAATAAAAGTAAAATAAAATATAAATTGCAGGTGGAAGACATTAAAGTGCTCGACGTGGACTACTCCGACGTGAACCGTGAGAAATGCGCCGCCGCGACCCGTCCCCTGCTCGAGGCCATCGACAACTTCTGCACCTTCGCCGGCTCGCCCGAATTCGCCAGCCAGCCCGCAAAAATATCCATCGCCGCGCGCGCCGCCCAAGAACCCATAACCACCGCCGGCAAAGCCATCATCGACGGTTCCTGCGCGATGGTCCAGGCGGCTAAAAGTCTCGCCGTATCTCCGAAAGACCCGCCAACCTGGCAACTGCTGGCCAACCACAGCAAGAGTGTCAGCGACTCCATCAAATCCCTCGTCGCTTCCATCCGTGACAAGGCACCCGGACAAAAAGAGTGCGACACTGCCATCGAAAAAATTTCCGCGAGAATTCGCGAGCTGGATGCAGCTTCCTTGTCGGCGGTCTCCCAATCTCTGAGTCCGCGACGCGAAAACACTATGCAAGGGTTCACAGACCAGATGGAGAGCAGCGCCAGTGAGTTGCAGGAGAAATTGGAACCACTGCGCAACGCGGCCAAGTATGAGGCGGAAAATGTTGGTCACTCAGTGAACCAGGTACTTTTTAATTTTATTTTTTGTTTTCTGTTTTTATATTAGTAAAATTTGATAATGATAATTATAGGTGGCGTCGTACTGTGAACCTCTGGTTTCTGGAGCCATCGGAGCAACCTCAAACATGGTGCACACAAAACAGCAGATGGTGCTGCTGGACCAAACGAAAACCGTTGCTGAAAATGTTTTGCAACTGGTTTACGTGACGAAAGAGTCCGGAGGCAATCCTAATGCGGTGACTCTGCATGCTGAGGTCGACGACACGGTTGAATCCACCAAGGAGGCTTTGCAAGAGTTGCAAAATACTTTAGAAAACATTTCCACATCGAACGGTATCGTTACTGGATTGATAGATACCATATCAAGAGCGATGGTCAGATTGGAGGATCGAAGGATGTCGACGATTGACAATGTTGACTCTTATGTGGACTATCAAACGAGAATGGTTGATGCGGCTAAAGAAATTGCAAGACTTGCACAGGAAATGGTAAGACTTTTTGCATCTTAAGGAATTTTATTAAACTTCTTCAAGCTATTAACTTTATTGGTTTTTGTACAAAGTGTTGTCAAGTTTATGTTGGAATTAACAACAATTACATTATTTTTATTGTAAGTTCAATTGAGTTCAAGAAATGTGTAGTCATTTTCGTGTTATGAAAGGAGTCCTATTGTAAGATCGAATCAGTTTTTCTGAAATCTACTCTAATCCACTTGTTATCAGTTTCTATTCCCATCAATCCCAAAATTCCAGTTCAGATAAAATTAAAGCCAATTATAATTTCAATCATATGCAAACTAGACCGAAAATAAAAGTGGACAACTTCTCTAAACAGAAATTATAAAATGCGAGTTTCGAACATTTTCATAAAGTCTTTCGCAATAAAATGCAGAACATTAATTTTTAAAATGCAACCACGCCTTAAATGTTTAATATATTTCGCAATTTGTTGGGTAAATTCGTGCTTTTTAATAATTTCTCATATGAGTTTGATGAACCTCCAAAAAAATCAGAAGTAACTTCTAAACTACAAATGAATTACATTTCAACAGAATTATATACTTTGACAATAAAAATATATATGTAAATGTACAAAAAGTATTCTTTTACAGTCAGCTAAATCCAGCACTGACATCTGCAGACTTGGTCCCCTCGCCGTGGACATGTCCCACAAATACACCCAGCTGGCTCGCGACGCCTGTGGCGCCTCGGCCGCAGCCTCCAACGCGGACGTTTCCTCGCGCCTGCGCAGCGGCGTCCAGGAACTCGGTCGCGCCTGTGTGGATATGGTGCGCTCTGTGGGCACCTGCCAACTGTCCCCTGGCGACGTCTACGCGCAACGCGACATCGCCGAGCACAGTCGCACCGTCACCGAAAAGGTGTCCCAAGTTCTGGCAGCTCTGCAGGCTGGTTCTCGCGGTACCCAGGCCTGTATAAACGCCGCCAGCACTGTGTCCGGCATCATCGGCGACCTCGACACCACCATCATGTTCGCCACTGCGGGCACCCTGCACGCAGAAAATGAGGGCGACACTTTCGCCGACCACCGGGAGAATATTCTCAAAACCGCGAAGGCGCTGGTTGAGGACACAAAAACTTTGGTTGCTGGCGCAGCCTCATCCCAGGAACAGCTCGCAGTCGCTGCGCAGAATGCAGTGAGCACCATTGTGCAGCTCGCGGAGGTGGTCAAGTACGGGGCTG